>JAAAQI020152688.1:0-10575 GCA_011800005.2 Stichodactyla mertensii | reverse complement strand
TCAGAAAAAATCTGAGCCCCAGATGGGAATCGAACCCATGACCCTCCACATTCTAGTCGGATGCTCTAACCACTGAGTTACTGGAGACTCTATGGTGAGCTGGGTCGATTGTATGGGTTTGAACGTATGAACTACATCACGCAGTTACGCAGTCAGTCTGAACAAATCAACAGTTTGGCATAACTGCATCACGCAGTCACCTTAAACTATATACAAGTGCCCTCCATCCATCCACACTGATGATCAAGAATACGTAATAGAAATATTTAAAGAATGAACACAGGATGATAATAAACCATAAGGAGCTCAGAAAAAATCTGAGCCCCTTAATCAAACCCATACGATCGACCCAGCTCACCATAGTCTCTCCAGTAGCTCAGTGGTTAGAGCATCCGACTAGAATGTGGAGGGTCATGGGTTTGATTCCCATCTGGGGCTCAGATTTTTCTGAGCTCCTTATGGTTTATTATCATCCTGTGTTTATTCTTTATGTATTTAAATTCTGGGAATATACTGTAAGTGTGTTATGTTGATGCAAAGTTTTTAGTTTACCTGTGAATGTCCTTAATTAAATGAAAAGAGATTCCTTGGTTGCTTTGTTGGCTCCCCTGACAGTTGTGTTTGACAGGAATTGGTGGAGTTTTTAAATTACAAATGTTGGAAACTAAGAATAGAAGTGTTCACTGACAGTTGTAAAGTATGAAATATAACACCTTCCTGTTTGAAAAAAATTCCAAGTATCTAGATAATGATGTAAACATTGGAGGTTACTTTAGAATTAAGAAAGAACAGTCTTGAACATGGAAGCAAAAAAAGAAATGGAGAGGAAAAAATTATCATGGTCCGTATGGGGCTCGAACCCATGACCTTAGCGTTATTAGCACCACGCTCTGCCGACTGAGCTAACGGACCATCGCATACGCTTTGATGTTCAAGTTTAGCTAGTCTATCTAACCGTGGATGAGACCGCTAGCACATTTCTATTAATAATAATTTGTGTGCGGGTTATAAAAAGAAGTAAATGATAATTACGTTTTAAAGTGTTCAGGGTACATATTTGCGTATTCTTCATGCCTTATCATTACCTATCAAGATTAACAGAGGGTTAAAGAAGTCTATATTTGTTTTACGATCCATTCAAAATATTTTTTTCAGTTACAATGTTTATACATTGTTTTTATTGTTATTAAATTTGCAATATTTCACAAAAAAAATATGACCTTTTCTTTACAATCTGATGGATACAATATACATTCCTAAGGCCGTCACGATTTGGAGGTGATTGTGTGACGACAATAATATGCTAATGATTGCGTGAACAACCAGTACCAGCTGGAAGTGAATTTTTTCTGCATATATCGAGCTTGCTACGTCTTTCCTCCATTTAAATGGGTGACAGCATCAAGAAGATGAGTGTGTAAGCCTGCATTCCCAGCCAATGATTTAGTAATGAACGCCTAAAACACAGAAATAATTGTGATGTCAAATACCAGGGCGTCCATGGTGACACAAGGTAAACCAGCTATGTCAGGACTCCCTACCTTTTCTTTAACCTTAATCGATTTGTTCTCATCTTCAGTCTTAATTCTTTTGCCAACCTTACAATCTGTTGGATAAAATTTTTACAAAATCCACTCAAAACTCTATAACTAATGAAACTCGAAGCTTGGCCAGGTCTTGTCATCGACTTTCCCTTGCCTTCTTTCTTTCCGCTGGGGGAGGGGTAAGTAAACGTCTGCACGCAGAAAATCACACGAAAAAAGGAAGCTTCCTACGTTCGCAACGTGATATCAAAAGACAAAATTTCAGGCAGCAATAACAACGTACTTAGCTCAAATCCAGGCTCTGATCTTTTCTTTGTTCTTAGGCCATCGAGGTAATGTTGCGGTACTTCTGGAAAAAAGGACAGCAATGTACAAGGTCATTATATCTCTGATCTTGAATTGATTCTGGCTCTCAGTACATACCTTGGCCTGTTATCTCCTTGAACGCGTTGAAAAATTTAACCTTATCATCAGAATCGCGAACATAACTGGAAAAACCTATTGATGGGAAAGAATAATATAGTTTCTAAGGAATCCCCTAACAAGAAGATGCCAGTAAAAATGAGGATCCCTTGGAAGTCTCATCAATTTTGAGTCAGTCCAGAAACTCGCATTTTGAATCCTCTACTCCCTCGTCCCCGCAATATCCCGCCCCATGGTATGTAACGTGCTGGCTTGCCGATTTTTGATTTCGAGTGAAAACACTTTCATTGCAAGATACATTTGTTTTTTTAAAGTCTTCACATGGGTGGTTTTCGTATGAGCGGGAAACGTATTCTATTGACTTAAACACGCCACATTACAAGGTTTACTGTTTCATGTTGTTTTGGGGTAAATCATCGAATCACACCACACGAGCAGAATAAAAGTACGGTACGGCTCAGTACGGCTACAAATTTGTGGTATCGTTTCCCACTCATACGAAATCCGCTCTAAGATTGAAAAACATACGCGATACTGAATATGAATCCCACTTTGGAATGCGGAAGCCAGTTGCGGGGTTACCCTTTGCATAAATTTACTCGTAATAATCTAGAAATGATAGCAACCCACCTAGAAACAGTTCATACATAGAACTATTTTGCGTAAACAAAGGCGTCAGGCCATGTAGTAAAGTCGGCAGATCATTATTCTGAAGAAAAATTGTTGAAGGTTTTCCCATAAGCTAGTAAAATTTCTTTTCACGGACGTTATTGGTTGCTTTGGGCTATGAAATCATGGGCTAGGCCATGAAAAATAGATAACTGAAACAGGATTGGCCACTAAATCCACCCTTTGTCCCTCGTAATTTGAACCAGTCCTCAAAGTGGCTTGAGGCGTGCCACGTAACCATGCGCAATACAGAAGATTGAACGCGGTTTTTTTGCATATCTTCTCCAGCTATTTGTTGTGGTTATGACACTAATCTGATTCAGTTACCTCTTTGTATTTCGCCAGAACTTGGGAGAACTTTTTGTAGTTTTCCCCGCTGAGAGCTTTTCGAACCTAAAATTTGATTATGAAAATTTCATGAAAATAATTTAAACCTATTTCATAACACTTTGTCCCAGCCAAAAGCAACAAGCGACAAGACCGAAACCAAAAGTGTCAATCTGAGTTAGCCCATATTAGCCGACTTTTGAGACACACATTTGATCTTGGGAAGTATAGCAGCCTGCCATTGTAAAAAGACTGCATTTAAATGGATGAATTACTGAATTACTGGACTTGGCTTGTTGCTTTCGGCTCTGACACGTTTTTGAAATACGTGTATCTATTTCAGTACATTTATTTCTTTATTTACACACACTGAATATGACATTACCGTATTACTACCATTAGCCAGATGTTTCTCAATCATACCTTTACGACGTATTCCTTTGCTGCCTGTAATTTTTGAGCCTTTGGATCAACAGTTTTCTACGGATAGCCGCCAAAAACACGATAAATTTTATCATTATAAGTTAATGATGAAAAAACTAAAGTGATCCAATCAGCAGTTTTCTGTTCACTAACCTTTTCTTCGACGTTTTCTGACTTATGTTTCACTACCTGTAAAAAAGATATTAATATTAAAAAACCCCGATAAATTACAGAATATACAATATACAATAAATGCAGTAAAGGAATTGTTAGTAATACAAATCTATTCTTCTTTTTTTAATCCGAGAATTCTGCTGCAAATGGAGTTAAAATCGTATTTTCCAATAAGGGTTGGGTATATAGGGTGCAAGAAAGTTTGGGGCGACGGTCAACGAATATCTGCTAAAGACTGTGTAAATTCGGTCGATAATGACTAAATCATAATCACTCAAATTCCATAGTGCCTCATTGGGGAATGATCAGATCAATTTTATTGTGTCACAGTCCTCGCTTCCCCCTTCCCCTTCCCCACAGGCGATAAATAATGACCGTTCCAGTAACGGACGGAAATAAATGCTTTTTCATTGGATACACACCTTAATTTTGGTCCGTGGACGCTGATTGATATCTCGACTACCAACAATGGAATCGGACAAGGTTTTCATCGACTGAAAATTGCCGGCGAAATCGTGTGAAAGGAAAAGGACGTCAGTCAAACAATAGGTCCATTTGCACTAACAGGTCACGTGACCACAACTCCCTTAAATCAAGCACCAGTGTCAAAATGAACTCCAGAAATGGAAAGAGCATCTCGGTATTAGTAAAAAGGTGAAACTTTCAGTTCAAAATGTTTGACACGTGAAAAATGGTATGAATTATAAAATCTGATGTTTTCTTAGAGTTTGTGGGGAAAATGGGCTGGATGGCACGAGCTTGTACCATCCAACACATTTTCCTATACAAATCCTAATAAAATTCTACATTTGATATTTCATGCCATTTTTACTGTGTCAAACATTGTGAGCTGAAACTTTACCTTCTTACTAATATTGAGATGCTCTTTCCATTTCTGGAGTTCATTTTGACACTAGAACTTGATTTAAGGGGGTTGTGGTCACGTGACCTGTTAGTGCAAATGGGCCTATTTCAATCATAAAAGTAAACAATAAAATACTTCTTCAAGACTACCTGGCTCTGATCTGTTATCGAAGCTCTAGAGTTTTGTGCAGCCTAGGTGAGAGAGATAGGATAATATATATAGAAATTATAATTGCATTAATAAAGAATTGACTTGTACAAGGAATTGTAAAGTCAAGGGCGGGTGAGATCGGGATCAGTGAATTTCAGTGAACAACTCTCCCTTCTGCCAATCAGTTTAACGACCACGCCACGCTTGCTTGTACAGGATTATTGCAAATTATAAAATTGATTTACGGTAGGAAAAATTTGAAGAAGAAAACTGATTATCATCAGCACTCACTCACCTCAGAAGTGTTGAGGGAGTCAAGTAAACTCGTCTTTATTCGTTTAGCTGGCATGGAGCAGACTGGTTTGGGATCATCATACTCCACTGATAACCGGGCTAACGACACGGGTCCTAACGAAAACACAATTATTAAGCATGTGAAAATGATGAAAAGAAGAAAAATGGACGGGAAAAAGTAACAATATAATAACAACAACATATCGTTGTTCTAATTTTCATTGCAAACTCAGAGCAGGATTTCGTATGAGTAGAGAACAATAGCAAATTTCGAGGCCGTACTGTAGATGTACCGTACTTTACCGCAACCCTGACTACGCGTCGTGATTGAATAATTTATAAGAAAACAATGGGAAGCCATTTCAGCGTTTTTGCATCCCGTACCGTGTACGTGCCGTAAGTCAGTACCGTACGTTTACCACTCATACGAAAATCGTTCTTACTGGGCGAGATACCTTCATGTTTTGTTCTTGGTTTGGCTTTCAGATTTAGATTCTCGCGTCCATCTAATTGTTGTCGCATAGCGGGTTGTCTTGAGGTGAACTGCATTGCACTTTCTGTACGGCAGGAGGGGGGAGCCCCCGTGCAGCAGGATGATGCAGCATCACTTGTAGTAGCAAGTTCTGTTACCTCTGGACGCTCCGCCTGTACAACTTGCTTGTTCTTCATGCATTTCTTGTCAACCTTTCGAGAATGAGAAGTGTGGCGTAGTTAGCGTGCTGCCTGCTAAACGAGAGGTCCATGGTTCGATCCTCAGTGACCTCACACACTTGTTTCGACTTCTTTCTAATCCGTGTAGCATTAGCTTTAAATATCCTTAAAACGGAGCACTGATGGAGAGAGGGGGGTAAAGTGCGCACCGTCGGCTTCCATTGATACCAGCCTCGTAGCTGAAGGAACTACCGACGTTAAATAAAAGTTACTTTACTTCTACTTTAATGAGAATCACATGAAATTAGAGAATAGTTAAGTCAGACCGTTGTTAATTTGATAGACCAACCCAAAACACCAGGAAACGTGCAGTGTCTTGGAGGTTTCTGGGGCGCAAAGCAGAGAAAAGCGCTCTAAATTAACCAACGTAGAAGGGAGGAATAATGCAGTACTTAAACGAACACTGTTTTGATTACTTTGCCCCTTTTACGCAATAATTCAACTGAAAAATGTTACAACTAATAAATATATAAAGTCATATTTACCAGCTTGTCTGCGTTCCTAAAGAACTGAATAAGCTCTCTTTGTACGTGGCCGAATTCCTTGAAGATTTTCACGTGCGGTCGAACCCATGAAGGAAGCTGCTGAAGTGCATCTGGGTAGGTAAACCTGACGTCACAAAGCAAAATGGCACCATAGTCCTGTTTATGACGTATGACCCTACCAATAGCTTGATTGACAGCTCTGGAAGCCTGTTGTCGGTACCATTCACGACCAGACAGACCCTGTAGACCGAGACCACAAAGAATTGGAGTGGATTTTGAGTGATAAACGACATGGTAAATCTGTAGCCGTACCGTACTTTACAGTAACTACGCATTGTGATTGGATGATTTATACAGTGGCAAAAGGAAGTCATTTCAGTGCTGCTGCATACCGTACCCGCCATGGCTGTGCTTCAAGTTACCGTACGAGTGCCCACTCATACGAAAACCGAACGCTCTAGTCGTTAGTATACGGCTTCAAGTTACCATCGTACGAAAACCGATCGCTCTAGTCGTTAGTATACGACCAATAAATATCATATGGCGAGAGATCAATAGGATAGAGTGCATATCATATATCCGAGAAAAACTTTGTAAGAATTTGCACAAATTAGTAAGTTCAGTAAAGAGTTCTATACAAAACTTTGCACTTATTTGTACAATTTTGTTAGTTAACTTTTTCACGGATATATGGTATGCACTCTAATATGGTTCCGCAACAGATAAAATAATGAGAATCACATTCGTGTTTCCGACTTTTCATTAAGAAAAGACCATTACAATTTGGCGGGAAAGAAAAACAAGATCTTTGTTGTAGAACGCGAAGACTAGAAAAACGAAGATAATACTGAATATTTATCTATATATAAAATTATCGCTTAGTAACTTTTAAAAAGCCAGTTTACCTTGAAGGCTCCTTTATCTTTACGTAACATTTCATCTAAGAACTCCATTTTTAAATTAACCTAAACGAAAATAAGACAAAAATTAGAAATATAAAATATTCGCAAATAAATTAATTTCTTGGAAAAACAGAAAAGGCCAATCGACAGTACGGTGTATGAAGAAAGCTCTTTCATTTACCTTGGGGTCCATTTTTGGCGGGAAAGGAAGACCAGTTATTACAACTGCGCGTCCATTGATGTCCGAGAAGTCTAGTCCCTCGCTTACCTATAAATAGCAGAAAAGACGCAAGAGGTAGAGAGTGACTGAATAATAGCCAACTTCCGAGTTCTCGAAAATGATGCATGAAAGCGAGACTTCGTGCGAAATCACGCTTGGTGGCTCGAAACGACTGACATTTCTCTTTTGACTTTTTTCTGTTGCTTAAAAGTTTATTTCTACGAGTGATCTGCGAACACGTCATAGAGAAAAGAGTAACAACAGAACAACTCAGTCGTTTCACGCCACCAAGTGTGATTTCGCACCGAAGCCTCGCCTTCACGTATCGATCATTTTCGTGAAGTCTGAAATGGCCTATTGTATGACACCGCAGAATAATAAGCATATAAAATTCTTAAAAATGAAATTGTCAAAGATTCCTATCGTACCTTTCCTCTGCAGACGGCAAAAAAGGTTGCTCCATTGTGATTAGGGTCGTTGATTTTTGCATAGAAATCTTCCATAGTCTTAAAAACGAACAAATGTTTCAATAAGTACAATACATGTAGCAGACCCATGACTATCATCGAATAAGTTTACCTGAACGAAATCTCCCTTTCCTTTTGGTTCTGCAAACATTGGTTTGTGTTGAGAAATACGAGACCAGATTCCTGTATTCTAAGCAGAATAACAACCAGCTGAGCAAACGGCTAATTGCGCAAAGCATTGTGGGTCAAAACCTCCGGTCCTCACTCTTTGCTTTCAAAATCATTTCTCGCGCGGGGTCTGAGGATAATTCACTGATAAAATTCAATAGATTTTGAGGTTTCTAGGACTGAAAATATATTGGATTAAACTGTCAAAAGTTTTCAGGTAGAAAAAACTTGTGGTGACCATAGGGTCGGTCATGAAAAAATCAGTGGGCTGTGATTGGTTAGAAAATATATTTCCACTCAGCTGGAAAGGAGCCTTGTTAAGAGTTGCTTGTAGAATTGTTTTTGAGGAGAGGGGTGAGGTGAAAAATCAGGTGATGTGTCTTGGAAAAATCTAACCTTAACTAACTCCTGCCCTGGTGGACAAAAACTTTGTACCCCCCCCCCCCCACTAAAGAGACGGATTTAGCGGGAGGCTGTTGGGGTTATACACCCTCCTAAAGACAGGAAAATCGCCCTTCGCTCGCAAATACCACGGGTGTACAGGAAAGTGCCCTTCGGACTGCCATTGTGTCCCTTTTAACGGGTTCATCCTCCCCTAGAAAAAATCCTAGATCCTGCCCCCCCCCATTAGGCTTCAGATAAATTACAGAATAACCCCCCCCGCGTGCGGCAGGCTATAAGTTCGAATTTTCTGTTGTGCAAATTTCACTAGCAAAACTTGTTTTTCAAAGTGGTCTTCAAGACGCACGTAGCGCGCGATTGGAAAATCATAAGAGGCCGCGGTTTAAATTGCAATTATTGCAGCCCTAATGGACCTGTAATAATCGGTAATAATCGGAGGAGAAAATACTTGAAAAGACATGAAGAAATAGCAAAGCTTTTAAAAGGAGCATCATTGTATTGTTCGTTCAAGATGTCTGTATACCTGCCAGTGTTCCAAGCACTTGTTCATGACGGGATATGACGGGAAAAACACCAGGAGACCGTTGGGAACAGTACGCGCAAAATTAGCTGAAGAAAGAATTTAAACGTCAAAGGATTCAAATTCACAACTCGTAACAAGAATATCGGCAAACATCAATATTCTTAAGAATCATGTAATGGGTGTGGCGAGGATAAAACTGGAACCGTTCTGGCAAGCAATAGTGACGATTCATACATCTTATTTACCGAGCGCGAGGGCCGTATCGTAAGTTGTGGATTGGCCAATGAGAGCGTGTGAAATTACCTCGCCATATAATAAACGTTATTATTAGTTAAGGGTTGTTGGTTATTATTTTATGACGCATACCAATGGTGTTTCCCAATCCTGTCATATATTCTACTGTAGATCTGTCAAAATATAATGTCACAATATAACAACAATTCATTCTTATTACTTTTAAGGCTCAGACACACGACGCGTCGTTCCCTGCGACGTTGCTTGCAACGCGAAAATCACACCGTGTGTGTCCAGTGCAAACTGTTGCGCGCGATCTCACCGGCAACGTCGCATCGCGTGTCCGGGCCTTAGGACTTCCTTTTCTAAAACTACAATGCAGGAGTGAGAGTAGAAAGCCTCTGGATCAGAGGGTAGTAAGATAACGATTCTAAGAGAAAACTGATTTTTAAAAGATTCTAGTAAAAGATCCCCACCCCAAGGGTTTTGCCAAACTCCAGTTTTCTTGCTTACAAAAGCATACCAACCTGAATTCAAACGAAGAATTTAAAGTAGCGCCATCAGGAGCTTTGGTTACCACGCCAACCCACATCTGATGTTTCTCGATCACGTGAGGGTTTTCAAGGCGAATAGGAAACGGTCTGAAACAACGGGTGAAATAAACGTCGATAAATACAAACGGCCATACGGTAAGAACATGTTTCAGCTTTCATTCAGACAAATTACTGCGATTTTCATAATTTCGCGGACACCGAAGTTGTAAGTTGCCCGTTGGAATTTGCTTTTCACTGCCGCCAGTCAAAAATATAAAAGGTACCGACCGGTTTTTTTTGATTGACGGCAGCGAAAACGCCGTTTTGCACGTTGATATTTTAACTTCGTTGTCCGCGTAATTATGAAAATCGCAGTAATGGAAAAGATTCGAGCAGGTGTAGCGTAGTTGGTTAGTGCGCTGTCTGCTAAGCGACAGGGTCTGTAATTCGATCCTCGGTGACCTCACACACTTGTTTCAATTTTACTCTAATCAGTGTACTTTAGCTTTAAACAGCCTTATAACGGAGCAAGGATGGAGAGAGGGGGGGTAAAGTGCACACCGTCGGCTTCCATTGATACCAGCCTCGTAGCTGAAGGAACTACCGACGTTAAATAAAGATACTTTACTTTTTAAGATAACTCATCCAATTCGAAATTGAACTTGCCCTGAAGCTTTTAAGTGGGACGTCACTCCTGTATTAAAAAGTGACTTCCAGGTCTAACATGAAAATCAGTTTCATATTAAGACATTACTTTTTTCTTCATAGCAGGAATTGTTGTACAGAGATCTGTTCGTTCTAGGTCAAGCATAAGTTATGGATGACATTTTGGCTTAATTTTAGAAGAGTTTGTCAGAAATTGGACTTGGAAATACGTCACAACCTAAAAGCTCTATTGGACATGGAATTCGTTGCGCTCTTCACACTTACATTTGTAATTCAGCTGTGAAGGAATTTAAAGGAGATAAAGTACCGCTTGTTAAGATGACATTGCGCACTCCATGTGACATGAGATCTTTCATGGCGTGACCAGGACTAAAGCACCAGTAACTGAGGGTACG
>JAAAQI020152677.1:0-10576 GCA_011800005.2 Stichodactyla mertensii | reverse complement strand
ATGAGGGAGTATTAGAACTAATACTCCCTCATCCATGATTAATGAGGGAGTATTAGAACTAATACTCCCTCATCCATGATTTATGAGGGAGTATTAGAACTAATACTCCCTCATCTATTCATGAGGGAGGGATATTACTCATTAAACGTCCCTCCTAAAACAATAGATCCCGAGGTGATCATGGTATTACCTAAATATTGTACTCTTGCATAAAATTGTTATACAGTGTTGCTCTTTTTTCTTCTTCTTTTCTCAACTTTAATTTAACATTCTCACGAGTCAAATGTCCATCTTCAAAACTAGATCATACGTCTAGATAAGATATTCTGCCGAGAATGCCTGAAATCCGATTTTTATGTTACAGATCACCCGACGGTCAATATTGGAATGGTATCAAGGAGAGTCTGTTTTAGCTTCTTTGGTGATTGTTGTAAATGGTCAACTTCCATTCGAGTAAAGAACTGCTCCGGCTTCTACGTCTACGAGCTTCAAAAACCGCCATCTTGTAATCTTCGCTATTGTGGTCAAGGTATATATATTTTTTGTAAGGTTTGATAGCCTACTTTCGATATCTTGGTTGAGAGTCATCAAACTTAATAAAACCTAGATTGAGGCCACGGGGAAATAAAAGAATAATTACGATTATTGCATTGTTTCCCGGGAGCCATGATTTAGATCGTTTTGACTAACCACACCATATGCTGCCGATCACGGAGGGATGAAGGCCGTGATCACAATCCTGTATATTTTTTGCAGATATCCTGACACCGACCACCACAACAACAGCACCGACAACACCTAAACCTACACTAAGTAAGAACATTTTTAAAGGTTCATTTTCGTGTATTGAATTTAGTAATATACAAATGTTCGGTAAAAAGACTGAGCAATAGCCCACTTCCGAGGTACGAGGCTCCGTGCTAAATTAGATTTATCCTTTTCTCCTGTCATATATGGATCACTGAGCATTATGTACGAAGCCTCATCACATTGAAACCTTTGTGCGTGACAAGCGAAGCATATCTCGGAAGTGGGCTGTTAGACAAAATAAAAGTTTGTGTACCGGGCTATGCATCATGTTCGACTATCTTACAAAAGAACAATATACAGCAGTTCACAATCAATCCTTAGCTTAGTTGTGATGTTATTATAGTTGCCATGATAAATAATTTCAGTTTTTCAAAAGATGCCATGAGAAGTGTCACCATCATAATCTCAACATCATAATAGCCATGTTTTTAAACATGTCCAATTTAATGCTGACTTATTTTGATGTGCAAGAACCAAAAGAAATCCGCTTGGCCGGAAGGACAAATGGCTATTCTGGTCGCGTAGAGGTGTACCATAACGGCGTATGGGGTACCGTGTGTGATGATTTATGGGATCTGAGGGATGCCAAAGTTGTATGCAGGGAGCTGGGATTCACAGGTTTGTATACCGGATTTTTCTATTCTCTTGTCTCCCCAAAAAATGTTATAGGCCACTGAGTCAATGCAAAACATTCCAATTGCTGTTCACAGAGGCGCAGGTAGCACCCCCAGCTACTTATTTGACTATATTATTTGCAGTTTGCACGAGATCATTCAAAGTCATTAAATTTCGTTAGGTTAAGTTCGCGGAAAAAATTTATAATCTCGACTAGCTATCGATGAAGCAGAATTATTGTGTGTATTTATCACGCAGATGCAAAGAAAGCCCACAGAAATGCTGCGTTTGGAAGAGGTTTCGGTAAAATATGGTTAGACAATATACTATGCACTGGCCAGGAAAAGAGTCTGGGCTCTTGCAAACACAATGGCTGGGGAAAACATGACTGTAGTCATTATGAAGATGCTGGTGTTACATGTATCTCTGATGAAAGTAAGTACAGAATATGAAACTGAAACTTAATAGGTGAAAAGGATAAATAAAATATATTCTTAAGACGCTTATAAACTACCACTGCCAATTTCGTTCCGATAAAATTAAATGTCACATGGGGCGTTTTACAACATTTCTCAACGGAAAAAAAGGCTTATTCTTAGTTTTTAAATTTTAGTGTATTCATGTGATTTTGAGAGAGGTCTGTGCGAATATAAGAATACAAATTTCATTAGCCGACTGACATGGGTCCGGAAACAGGCTACTACTCCTGCACCTACCTATCAACCTGCATTTGACCACACTTTAGGAGCACGTAAGTACTATCATATGGTGATGTTTCAAATAAACCAAATCCATGTGGGCACATTTATTTTTCCCTTTCAGATCACGTCTCATTCTCTTGGGTATTGTTTCTTTGTTTCTCTGTAGCGCTTGAGAAAATAAAATAACTCTCTTTATTTAAGTGCCTAGTCGTTCTAGCATTTTCGCACTAATTGGGGGCACTATCACTCACACACACACTACCACTACGTTATCTGTTTTAATCATTCAACTCTCAGCTCACATGTTGATTTTTACGGAGGGAGGAAAACCGGAGAACCCGGAGAAAAACCCTCGCGGCAAGGGAGAGAACAACACATCTAACAAATTCTACTCACATGTGGCATCGAACCAGTGAACCGACCCGTTGGACCACAGTGGTGAGAGGCG
This sequence comes from Stichodactyla mertensii, assembly GCA_011800005.2. Taxonomy (NCBI): domain Eukaryota; kingdom Metazoa; phylum Cnidaria; class Anthozoa; order Actiniaria; family Stichodactylidae; genus Stichodactyla; species Stichodactyla mertensii. The sequence continues at coordinate 8,002 of JAAAQI020152677.1, read as the reverse complement.
AACGTTTTACCGTTACGCCACCCATGCCACCCTAGTACATATCTAATCAGATACGTTAATATGGATGCGGACTCAGACAAAAAATCGTATTCTCAAGGATCTGAAATGGGAAAACATTACGCCTAAGTGGATTTGTTCTACAGTCAACTAAAAAGCTTTGTCATTGACTGATCTCAAGGCTGGACCGAAATGAAGTACAGGTAGAGATCACTGGTTATTCGCTCTGCAAACAGTTGTTCGCGCATATTAATAAGATAATAACAATGGCGAGCAGCAACCCATTAAATCTCTTTGCGTTTTGCGAGAGGAAAACTGCTTAATTTTAAAATAAATCGTTGAATATACTTTGGGGATATTGATAAGTAGATGGCTGCTGCTTCAGTTTTCATGCTAAGGACATGAATCCTCCAAAAAGCTCGCCATCAAAGTTCCGTACTGTAAGCCTTGGGCATATTGTATCTAATCAGATATGCAGTTTTAAAACCGCTTCAGTGATTTCTACCCTTACTCTCTTTGGGTCTAGTCGCGTAGGCTTGATGCGGTCAACGACAACGATTTTTTGAAGTGACTGTATAGGTTCAAACTTAATGATATGTTATTAACATGGATTCCTACTCTATGCAGCTACATGTCTAAGTGGGTGGTATTCCTTGTACAACGGACATTGCTACAGCTTAAACAATCAGGAAACTGGAGTCACGTGGTACGAAGCAGCAAAAAAATGCCAACAGAAGAATGGCCGGCTTGCTGATATCCGAAGCAAGGGCGAGTGGTATTTTATTCAAAATGAAGTACTATCAAATACCAGCGTGCAGTACTTTATTGATCTACATGATGTCAATGGAACCGGAGTTTGGACATACCTTGATGGAACGGTGATGAATTTGACAAACAAATGGACAAAGGGGAATTTCAGCAATTCAAATGACAAAGACAAATGTGGAGCAATAGTCTCTGGGGGTGTGACTGATGCTGTTAGATTCATCTCTGTATCTTGTAATCAAACATATAACAGCGTTTCTTACGTGTGCAAGACGAGCCGATACCGAAAAAATTTAGGTAAGCCGCTTTCTGAATGACTTTTCATGAAAAGTAATTATGGATAATTGAAAATAAATGAATTCATGATAGACCGATCTACGGCATAAAAGTTCTTTCAGATGGTATAAGTTATTTTATTGGAGAAGGTCCATATTCACCAACATCAGAAATCTGCTATTATGAAAAAGGTCTATAGTATGAAGATAAGTAATTTTGTTACCGTTAAGTTGCGCATACAAACTTTGTTTCTTTGTACACTGAAGAAGGTCATCGTTTTGACCGAAACGTCTGTAAACTTAATCGTTTTCAATTAAAAAGCTAGTGACAAAAAGATCAAGTGAAGTAATTATGAACCACCCTAGCTGCAATTTCAAAATAGTAGTACGAAGACGTTTTTAGCTAATTTGCATACAGGTTAGAGCATGCGCAGACGTTTTTCTCTAGTGTCCAATTATGGATATTTTGAACAAAATAAGATCTCGATCAAGGCTATGAATTAACTGAAGAATAATTACGATGGATTTACTGTTTATCCACAGCCTCGTTTCAAATCTTGTGTAATTACATCAAGCAAAATATCCGATCAAGTGAAAAGTTTTCTTATTAATTGGTGCGCTTTATTGCGATTAACAGGTTATTTCCTTCAAATGCAGTCCGGATCTGGATTAGTAGGCCGACGTCCGCTCGCTAGCTTACAAGGACCGGAATTACCGCCGTCAAAGTTTAGCTGTCTCACTTTCTTCTACCACATGTCAGGCAAGAATGTAGACTCATTAAGGGTTGTTTTACGATCGTCTCAAAAGGATGATCTCGTATGGCAGTTAGAAGGATACAACAGCAGTTATAGTGGAAACTATAGCAACGGTTGGAACAAGGCACAGATACCTCTAAACAAAAATGGTTCAGAAAGATATAGGGTAAGTAAAAGATGATAACTATTGACAACAGACGCCTTACAATAAACATAGGTATTTGCGTGGGGCCGTAGAAATCAAAGTCTTGAGTAACTCATGTCCGAGTCACAGGCTCTTAGAGCAGATTTCGTATGACTGTGAAAAACTCGCGGCATGATCGGTGCCTTAAGCGTGTTTTGCGGCGACCGTGATGTTTTCTAGAATTTTGACGTGCCTTGCCTTGCCTTGACCGTGTCAGGACTGAGTTCGTGCCTAGCTACGTTTTCACAGCCGTAGGAAATCTACTGTAATTTATGAGATAACTTGTCGTACTATTGCTTGTTTATAGTTGTTTCCCTTAATAATGATGCCAATTCGAGCTCGTGCTTTATAAATAGCGCTGCGCGTAATTGACGTCACAACTCCGACAAACAAACCTCAGAAAAAAAAAATTTCATCTCCTTGAGTCCGATTTCTGCCGTTTGGCTTTTAATGACAACTGTTTTTGAAAATAAACAATGATTTATAAAATGATATTAAATACAACGAAATAAAATATATGTTTCTCCGTGTTCTTTTCAGTATAATTTTGTTTGTCTGAGTCATGCATCTATTAAGAGGGCTATTTTTAGCAACAACGCGCAGCGCCATTCTGTGAGTTGCAGTCACTTCTAAATAACATCTACATTGAAAAACATTATGTACAATGTCAAATATTGATAAATTTGCTCATCCACTTGGCTTTTTAATGTTTTCATAACTTTCCCATACTTAAACATGGCGTTTGCGCAAATTGTCATCATAATAATCAATTTGGACAAATATTGTAATTCATAAATTCTGCACAGGTTGTTATTCAAGGTGCGCGAATGGGGTTAGCTTCACTGGATGGATTTATAACTATTGATGACATAAATGTTACAGCGGCAATATCAAGTTCATTGTGCAGCCTTTATCCTTCAAATGCACGACCAACCATATGGGGTACGTTTAATCATGAAATAATACCATCTTTATTTAAAATACAATTTAAAATAATAAATAATAATAATAATAAATAATAATAATAATAAATAATAATAATAATAATAATAATAATAATAATAATAATAATAATGATAATAATAACTGTTAGTTGGAAGTTTATGGCGATTTTCAATATCACGCAGTCTCCTAATTCTAAACCTACGCTGTCGTGAAATAATATGGTCTCAAACTGGTTTCACCGCATTTTATTTTAACAGTTCTCACAAGATATATTCGGTTTTACTTTTTTAGAAAGTGGCATGTATGGAAGTTGTAGTTTTGGCAATGGTACTTGTGGCTACACTAACGACCATACAGGTTTGGATTATGCTGATTGGATTAAATATGATCTCGCTAACCCAACTGGAGGCATCATTAGAAAAAGCGCTATGTACGATCACACAACCTTCTCTGACAAGACTGGTCAGTATTAACCGTTTTAAAAGTAAGAATGATAAGATTTTCCCTATCGTATACATCGCCTCATCATCATCATCATCATCATCATCATCATCATCATCATATGTTTCTGCTTCTTTATAATAATCAGGATTGATGAAAATTCACATTTCCATTCTTGATGGACGGTTCTCTTGTATCTTGAGGCTCATTTTCCTTGACCATTATTCCTACCAAGATAAGTGACGAAAACTCACGCCTGCCATAAGCCAAGACATTTTATGTAAATAGCTGTTTTACCCGTTCAACAGGTTCATACATGTATATGCATTCTACTGGTCAAACGTCTGGTCAAAAGTCTGGCCAATCAGCTCATTTTATCAGCCCAATGCTCTCCCCAGAACAAGCAAAGTGCATGTCTTTCTACTTCTACTTTTCACGCATATCGGGTTCTTCTGATGTTGAGCTCACAGTATTCGTTCGCTACACAAAGCAAACCTCAGTTGGTGACGAGACTCCTGTGTGGAGACTGGCTAGAAGAGGTTCTCAAGCATTCGATAACTGGAATAAAGGCGTAATACCTTTAAATCAGAAAGCAAACTTCCAGGTTTGTTGCTTAATTTTCCTTTCTGGCAATACTTGAGAAAAACACTTTTATTTATAAAGACAAAAAAAAAAAAAAAAAAATTACTTACAAAAGGTTTTAATTGAGAAAGCAATATGCCCAATCTAATTGGCTATGTGAAACATAAGTAACCAATTCCTTGACACAGCCCAACAGAACGGAAAACCATTACAGGATAGAATGACATTTTTATATAACAAGACAACACGAGTACGAACGATACATATATCAATTGTTAGGTACTTTTTTGTTGCAGATTATTTTCGAGGGTCTGTTGACAGGCAGTTCAGGTATCGGTCTTGATGATATTTGGATATCGGAATCAACCGAATGCACCATGTTGCCTGCACTTGCATCGCCACCTCCACCTGGAAGACCAAAAAATCGTAAGCATTACGTATTAGTAATGGTATAATTTGTTTCTTTATTAAATTAACGAAAAAAATATGTTTGCATTGTGAGGAGCAAGAAAGTAAGAGATAGAAAGAAAGAAAGAAAGAAAGAAAGAAAGAAAGAAAGAAAGAAAGAAAGAAAGAAAGAAAGAATTAATAAATGACACAGACAGACAAACAGACGGAAACAAAGAAGCAAAACAAACAAACAAACAGACAGAAAAAGACAGGAAGAAAGGAAGAAAGGAAGAAAGAAGTTTTAAAAATGTCAACACAATCACGTCATTTCTTGCACGTTTGTTTGCGGGTAAGTCCATCTTAATTTTGAATAAATCCGAGCACACGTAATTTGCCACGGAAGAGCCGATTGCCAATTGTAACTAAAATTGTCAATTTATTGTAGAGTGATTAAAAAAAAAAAAAGAAATAGTTAGTAGTCTAATAAAGGTTAGTAAACACTAATTCCATTGTTTTCTTTTGTTGGCATTTGACTATTAGTCAGTGACTATTTCACGGGATTTTTGCAATCACTCTAACATGCAATCATTGAATTCCATAGGAGAATTCATGGGAGGACGAGGGAATTTCTCGTTGAATTTCGCGAGAAAAACGATATCGCACGAGTCGCAAAGCGACGAGTGCGATATCGATTTTCGAGTGAAATTCAACGTGGAGTTCCCGAGTCCTCCAATGAATTCTCCTTGAATCTCATAGCATCTACAGTAACAATATCATAAGATTCTATATCAATAGTATATCATATAATATATAATATTCAATATCATATAGCTACTGACGCTGGATTAAATTAATAGGAGTTCCATTTTTAGTTATTAGGCTTGCGTCTTCTAACACAAATGGAACTGGACGAGTCGAGGTTTATTACCGTGGACGCTGGGGAACTGTATGTGGGAGTCGATGGACACTTAATAACGCTCATGTAGTCTGTCGTCAGCTGGGTTACGAAGGTGCATTTACTGCACTTTGCTGTGGTGCATATGGTGGAGGAACCGGTCGAGTATGGCTGAGCGATGTTAAATGTTCTGGGAAAGAGTCATCAATTACAACTTGTACTCACAGTGGATGGGGTAATAATCAGTGCTTGCACAACCAAGATGCTGCAGTAGTCTGTTCAAAAGCCAAGTTTTCAAAACATGGTAAGAAGCTGTATGTAATAGTTGTTATAATTGTTAACACATCACTGCAAGAAACGAACTAACAAACGGTGCGCATGCCATAGGAGAACAATTGTTCGTATTTTAAGATGGTTATCGTGCTCAAAGGAGATGACACGATGAACATATGGGGGAAAATAATAAATAAATAAATAAATAAATAAATAAATAAATAAATAAATAAATAAATAAATAAATAAATAAATAAATAAATAAAAAGATAAAAAGATAAAAATGGCATCTTTTGGCTGCTAGCAGCACTGAATACCTAACTTAAGGAATAAATATGCCATACTAATGCATACCCAGAATGACCTTTCTCCTATTGCCAGCATCGTCGCGCGCTTCTTGTTTGGTGGTGACAACCTTTTATATTAAATAGGTGCACGCGCTTTTTTCTTAATATTTAACAGATATTGAAGTGCGCCTTAATGGAACATCTACTAAGTACCAAGGACGAGTAGAGGTGAAGTATGCTGATATCTGGGGGACCATAGACGACAGTGCCTGGGACATGTTTGATGCAGCTGTCATTTGTCGACAGCTGGCTTTCAAAGGAGCTGTTAGTGCCTTCACTGGAAGCACATTTGGAAAGGGACAAGGGCCAACTTGGTCGTCTAATTTTCGCTGCCATGGAAACGAAACAAACTTTTCTCAGTGTATGGACTATAAAAATGTGAAATACATAGCTTCTGGTAAAGCTCTTCATATATCAGATGCCGGTGTTGAATGCTTTGGTAAGTGGTGATCGATATTAATTATCGGTTAAAACACAGCACGTTCATTTTTTGAGCTTGTCTTTATGATGGGTTTTCTACTTAGATGCTCGCCTTGTTGACGGCCAAAAACCTAATACCGGTCGAGTCCAAATCCAATATAGAGGAAAATGGGGAGCGATCTGTGGTAAAGGTTGGAATATGAACGCAGCTCACGTGGTATGCCGTGACCTTGGTTACCACAGAGCCAGGTCTACTTCTGTTGTTGCCAAAGGCAGTGAGGATGTACTGCTTGATGAAGTGAAGTGTAAAGGAGACGAAGCGTCCATCATGTTTTGTCTTCATTCGGGAATAAATATTCACAGTTGCGACAAAGCTGTCAATGTGGAATGCTCTAATGGTTAGTAAAAGCTTTGTTGTTGCATTATAAAATTCCATAGCCTATATGATTAAGGAGTGTTTGGTTCGTTTTAGTACAAATTTTCATTTTCTTTGGGGATAACATCCGGAATAACATGTCATTTGGTTCTCTTGAAAAATCTTAGACCAAACCAAAAATTGGGACATGTGATAGAGAAAAAAAGAAACGACGTTGCCTAAAATAAGATATTGAAGTACCTGTCAAGAAACTGGACTGCCTATGGCTTACCGACCTTAATTTAAGAATGCTTGGATATTTTTTCCTGTTGAAAAACGAGAAATTAAGAGCGGCCGTTAGCTGTAAATATCGCCTGAAGCGTACAGAACGAAAAACTTCGATTTTTCCCAAACTTTGAAGGTTTCTGAAAGTCATTCACGTAAAAAATCTTTTTTTTTTTTTTGACGGCGTACGGCGCCCTTCAAAGTTTTGCGATTTTACGCGGGTCTTAATTTGGAGGGGTCAAAATAGCCCATCAATAACAGGCTGCCAACTAATGGTTAATGATCGTAAAAACAAATACGCAATTCACTCACAAACACAAGACATTACTGACATCTCAACGGGTTATTTTTGATTTTCAATAAAATGTAAATATTTCAGCGATTTTTAGTTTTTACCGTTTTAGAGCACTTTTTGAATACCGAAAAATGTCCAAATTCAGTGGATGAAATTTCTGACTGACATGGCCTAGCCCTATAAAACAATAATGCAATAAGAGATCAATGCTACTGCTACAAGAATCCGAAATAAAATTTAGGGGGCACTTTAAATCTTGGAAACCGAAAAGTATGAACTTGTGGGCTACTCTAGCTAATTTGTCTTGTTTGCATTAAAATTTCAGTACATGATTTCAAAAAACAATTTTAACTACAAATCTTAACCAGATCAAAATAAAATTGATACCAATTGAGAACCAATATACTAAAATACATTTCCTCCCGATTTGAAAGGATTTTACAAATTTCTTTGATTAAATGCGTCATTGATTCGGAAATTACTATTTTAACAACGCCTCCAAATTCTTAATAATATTCATAACACTTCTACTTTCTTAATTGTCTTAGATAAGATAAACCAAGAAGTTAATCCATGTGACAGCAGTCCCTGTAACAACAATGGAAAATGCAGCAAAGTAACATCGAAGTTTTACTGTCAGTGTCCACGGAACTTTACTGGACTGACTTGCCAAACATTGATTGGTAGGTAATTTGAATAAAATTCATTCTTATTACCTTAGGGGTTGTTACTTGGTGTAAGACCCCATGAAATGTCCCTATTATTGTGTCGTTTTACGATTGGTACTTGTAAACGACA
>JAAAQI020152676.1:1445-22521 GCA_011800005.2 Stichodactyla mertensii | reverse complement strand
AGTAACTGTTAATTGTTGCTTTCCAGGTCTTTCTACAGCACCTCACACCGCTGCTTTCTCTCTCTACATTCACTGCACTATGGCTGACTATTCTTGACTTCATGGACAAGTATATGCATGCGGACAAAAGCGATTTATTAGTAAGTCTCCTGTATACCTATTAACTGATAAATGAAAGTGCGCAAGGGATTGTGGTAGTTGGAGTACATGACTCTTTCATGTAAATGGTCTATTGACTGATAAAAGAAAGTGCGCAAGGGATTGTGGTAGTTGGAGTACATGACTATCATGGAAATGGCCTATTAACTGATAAAAGAAAGTGCGCAAGGAATTCTGGTAGTTGTAGTAGTGACTATCATGGAAATGGCCTATTAACTGATAAAAGAAAGTGTGCAAAGGATTCTGGTAGTTGTAGTCCATGACTATCATGCAAATAGCCTTTTAACTGATAAAAGTTGCGCAAGGGATTCTGGTAGTTGTAGTACATTACTGTCATGTAAATGGCGTACTTAGGGAGAGCGCGGGGAAAAAACAGATTTTAAGGCTCAATATTTCTTGTCATTTCAGTACGAAGCTATCCCTGAATCCCTTAAGAACATGCTACTGGTCATGTCTACAGCCGGGATATTTGAACAAGAAGACTACACCTTGAGTTTAGGAAGCTCCGATAAGACCATGCCCACTGGACCACGCCTTGCTCGCACAGATTCCGAAATCCACCGCTATTCTGCGCTTTGGCAAGTAACGTGGGAGAGAATAGACTGTTTTCTTCCTAATCTCAAGGAAGAGTTGTTCCTACGATCTCAGCCTTCATCGAGGGCTGGCTCGCCTCATGTTGCCAGACCAGAGAGTGAAGTGGAGCAAACGACAGAGAAGCCAGATCAACCGGCTAAAATAGAAGGTATGAACTTTTGATTCTTATTGCCGAGGGAACTAAAAACATTTCTTAAAATGAAGTTAGTCTTAAGGTTTATAAACCCTTCATAAAACTACATTTTATAAGCGTCATGTCCTTTAAGGGCTCGTTCGTGAGATTCAGTCCACACACACTACTACTCACTACCTCACTACCAGTGTTGAGACCATCTTCTTGAGCAAAACGATATACTGAATCCAACCTTCGCTTTTTCAAGGAGAAGATAAAACCAACGCAGATGCAAGACCCACCAGCCCTCCCCCCTCAGGAACCAGTATAACCTCCCCACCCCAGCAAGATCAACAAGTACGCGTCATGCTTCAACCCCCCTTGCCGTCACTAGGAAAACGGAGCGGGTCTCCGACACAGCTTGGCTCCTTAGCAGACAACGTGCACCCTTCAGTACCTATAATTCTAGCTCCCAGCCCTGAAGTAGGCAAAACAGTGGTCAAACCGGTCCAACGTGTCGTGACCCAGGCACCTCTAGATCATTCAGCCAATGAAATCACAGATAATTCACATGATCCTTCTCTAAGAGAGGACAGTACTATTGATCTTACTCATGTCATTGAAGAAGACCAAGTGCAAGAACAAGCACCTAGCACGCCAGAAAAGCCTCCCAAGACGGTCATATATGACATCTAGTCATTCCAGGGAACGACTCAGTTGTCTCTAAATAATCTTATGATAATTGCACCCAAAGGATATCGTGGGACCCCCCTTATTAAAGGGAGTTCTTTCCTCACTAAAACACCTTTACTTTGGTCGGAAGGTTTTCCCATTCCTTTGTCATTCCCTTAGATATTATTTCTTTGTTTGATGGTAATGCTTGAGAAGGTACAAAGAAAGAATCTTATTCCCAAGAGGATGACGTGGTTTGAAAAGGGAAAATATTATGGTCTTCCTTCGTTCTGTATTAACCAATGGGAGCCCAGGAATTCAAAAGACAGATTCTTTCAACCATTGGGAGCCCAGGAATTCAAGACAGATTCTTTCAACCATTGGGAGCCCAGGAATTCAACAGACAGATTGTATCAATCATTGGGAGCCCAGGAATTCAACAGACAGATTGTATCAACCAATGGGGAACCAGAAATTCAACAGACAGATTGTATCTACCAATGGGAGCCCAGGAATTCAAAGACATCATTCACAATGGTGTTTGCAATGAGCAAAATTCTAATAATTATTAACATTTCATTAATTTTTTTAATAATGGGAAGGACTAAATTTAGTGTTTTAACCATACTTAAGCATTCAGAGACACTTTGTTTTAACAATATTATGAAAAGTATTTGTCCTGTTTAGAAGAGATTTTGAATCGCAGTGAAACTTGTCTGACATGACGTGACGTGACCTTCGTGTTACGTGATGTGACGTGACTGCGTGGCTGTATCCTAGCATTTTGATTGGACGAACAGTGATCTCAACCGTGTGCTGAGTTTTCACGGTCATTTCAAACTTGCTCTAGTTGTTATCGGGTCAATACAATGCAATATGGCTCATTTGCATCTCATCTGCATGCATCCTCACTCTTTTTAGCCCTTCAGCAAGCGTAATTCGCGCGAAAAAATTGCTAGTGCAAACGGGCTTTTACGGTCATTACATTCTCTTGGGAATAATCCTGACCTCCTCTCTCAGACTCATTAAAAACTCAAGCGCTCGAATCATTCTCATCCTGCAAAAATGCTGACACTTCCCTTACGAACTGCAAGACGCGTCTCATGCGCACGCTTAAAGTACGGTAATTCGAGCAACAAAATGTGCAACTCGTTGCGCAACAATGTTGTGTTGCAAGTTGGAGAGCGATGTTGCTCGCAACTTGTCACGCAACAGAAACCGATGGTGCAAGTTGTTGCTGCTTGTTGCAAAAAGTAGAAGCTCTTTCTACTTCGCACAACAAAATTCTGCAACTTGCAATGCAACATTGTTGCGCGATGAGTTGTACATTTTGTTGCTCATATTACCGTACCTTTTGGCGCTGTTTCATTTTCATTTCAATGCTGCATTCCGTAGTTCCCACTAAAAAATTTGCGCGCGCCAGCGAAGCCAGGAGACAAAAATATTGAAAACTGATCGTAGTTCTTGGGAAATACGTCCACTGTGTCTAAACAATAATAGTTCAGTTATTCAGATATTCTATTTGGTAAAACCATTTACATCCTTCTTTCACATTTCAATCCACATTTGACAAAACGCTGTTGGTTTTCTGTTCAATTTTCAAAGTCTCCTTCATATACTTTGTCCCTAAGCAGACCCTGACCTCGCTTGCACGCGCTAAATCAAGAAGAATTATGAACTCCGGGAAGGTATACAATAGAATTTAATCCTCAGAAAGTTAGGAGAAGATATTAGGATTGAAAATCGGAAGGCTACTTAATTATGCTATTTCTGTGTTTTTTGAGCTCAAACATTTTTTTCCTTCGCGTCATAGCATGCTAGAGAAAAAAAAAGGCCAAACTTTCTTGACGCAAATCTCTGCGACAGAGCAAGCGAACAAGCGAGCACAGATCATTCGCATTAATTTTGAGTCCTAAGCTGCGTGCGCTAGCCGCAGCGAGCAAGTTTTGTCATCTCACGAATAAATACATCTTGCACTGTTCTTTTTCATCGGTTTTCTTAGCGAACAAGTTTCTTAAAAATACCGAATTTGGGGATTTAATGTTCAAATCAATCTTTCTCACGCTATCAAAATCGGGAACTGAGTTCAGTTTAACAAAGTGAACAGGTCTAAATCTGTGAGATTATAAGCAAGTAATATTTATTTCAATACTATGCTTGCGATACTATTAACTTGTCTAAGTTTAAATTTTAAATAACTTGTACACGATAGAATTTATCGAACTTCAATTTACAATTATCGTTAATAATGAATTAATAAAATCTTTGGTAATTTATAGGCATGTAGACAAGGGTATTGAAATTACCAGACGTTGTAATACCAGCAACAAAGACCCGCGAAGACAATTTCTAGGAGCGATTTTTGCACGCAAGTAACGTTTGTGTAAGTCCACAGTCGTCGTGAGCAGAGTTTCTGGCAATACATGTTGCCATTTTTGCTCACGGCGGGACAACAATTTTCTTTTTTACATTTCCAGCGTCAGAGAAAATTCCATGTCATGCCTTGATAAAACTGGCAGCGCTGTTTTACAATAAAAACTTTTGCAAAAGTTCAAGCGTTTGAACTCTGCTCTACAGCGTTCTAAAAATTGCGCGCCTCAGTTATGTTGAATGTCGTGGCTTATTTTGACTTTATTTTTTCGATCTCAACTTTGAGCATCTTAAGTCTTCTTTTGTCTACCGTGATGGAATAATATTAAGGAACGGACACACGATGCGACGTTGCTTGGAACGGGGAAATCGCACCGTGTGTACGCCCGCGCAACTGTTGCGCGCGAAGTAGAAATCGTTTCTAGTTTTGCGCCGTCGCGCGTAACAGTTACGCGGGTGGACGTGACATGTAACGTCGCATCGTGTGTCCGACACTTAAGCAAAGGCAGCTCATAGAATAAAAATGGTGAATTTGGCGTGCGCAGAAGTGATGCGCACAAAAGTCAGCGGACATCATTTCAACAGCTGTCCCATAAGTTTTTTAGTTCATTGATTCGCTATGCGTAGAAGCCGGAGAGAGCTTGCCAAATTGGGTCGGAGCTTCAGAATATGCGACAATAATCAGCATTTTTGTCATCTTTTAGGCCTGATTTTCATTATCCATTCAAGCGCAAGTGCTTGTGTTCAGCGCTAATTCCGTTTGCGCTTATATCATGGTATGTTTTCACGTAAAACATTCTTTGTACTTATATCGTTAGTGTAAACTAAGCGTTATTTTGCCTATGGCTTGCGCATTCCCACTAGACCAAACCCTCAACGCTGTTTCTCTTGAGTGCCTATTCTATTGGCACAATAGCTTTTCCTCTTCAAAGCATTTTTATTTTAGTTGTTATTCAAGCCTGCCTGAAAACATTAACGCTTTTAAGAATTGTTTTCTTTCGTCACCGAAGCGTTTGAATTCTGCAAGAATTGGTATTTTGTAAAAACATATTCTCGCTCACGCATTTCTTTAAAGAAAAAGAGAATTCAGAGTTGTCTTACAAAAAAAAAAAAGCGTTCTCAAGCTAAGTGATCCCTGGATTGTTAATTGAAATGAAAGATCCTTTTTCTACAATTTTAGGTCTGACATAAGGTAAAAGATAAACTTCAAAAGTGACATGATTGAATCTGTGGGGGTCAGGTCAAAGCTGGCAAAAATTAAGATCAATTGGCAGATTGGTATTCCATCTTAGTTCAAAGAGATGCGACATCTAGATGGTTTTGCTGAAGCTTTTTTCGCTCTCATTGTCACTTGAAGTTGTCTTGTTCAAATATTTACTCCCTTAATAGCTGTCAACCTGTCTTTTACAGATAAAAACGATCTACATAAACGGATAATATGTTTGCAGAAGGAAAAACGGTTTGAAACCTTTGCCAACATTTTAAGATACGCGTAAAGAAGCGTCAAAACTTTGTGACAGATATCTGACGCATCTAGCAGTTTGTAATGGACCATAGTGACTCAGCTGATACGACGTTGTTCGGATCCATTAAGTCTTTAAGAAACTACGACAGGCCAGTTTAAGATGCTATCGAGTCGAAGTTTTGAAGACAAAATGGAACATTAATAAACATTAATTGCGCCAAATTTTCAGGGTTTCATCAGATAATGACCTGTTCAGAACTTTGATCGTTTCTTGGAAGGATTTTTGTCTGATAAAGACGAACTATTGTAGTTATCAATTCACAACTCATTCACGAGTTAGGATACGTACTAAACACGAAGAGTTAAAAAGAGAAAAGTGATATTTGTATAATGCTCGGCTGTCCAGAATTTGTATGGAAAGCGCGGTAAAACAACTATCACCTTCCTTCCTTCCTCCCTCCCTTCCTTCCTTCCTTCCTTTTTCTCTTTCTTTCTTTCTTTTCTTTCAACCCTTCTTTCTTTCTCTCCTTCTTCTTCATGTCATCTTCTTTTTCGTTCGTTTGTAAATACACAAGAAATTGTTAGAAATGAATATTTTTCTGTGTCTGAAAAATTCGACATTTCAGTTTTAGCCAAAAACTTCTAAATTTCCTGGTATATCTTATGGCTTTCTTTAGTTCTTTTTGACCTCTTTGCCTACCGGAAAAATATGAAACGTAGACTCCACGTTGCCAAAATACTTAAGACGGATTTAACAACATCTTACTGATTCGAAGCTTGACAGTTTCATTCTCACGTACAATTTATCAATTTTCGCTTAAACAAGCTTAGAATTGAAAACACTCCCAAGGTCATCGCCTTTTTCAAAACATTTTTGAATGCTCTTTCAATCATTTTGAAAGCTTAGAAGGATTGAATATCGATAAAACCATGAAATACATGTTTGCTTTGGTTGGCGAACATCCGAAAAGCGTTGGACTTCAGGTGACAAACTGTCTAGTTCAGAAGACTAACCAGCTCCCACTAAAAAGCACCTCTATTTAATCTTCCCTCGTTGCTTGGGTGATACCACGAACGAAACGCAAACCTGTCCAAAGTGTATAAGGAGCGTCGGTCAGTTTGGCTACGATAAAGCCATACTAAAATGTCAGATATCGGTCTACATCAAAAGGTGGTGACCATTAGTCTAAAAATACATAAAAAAGAAGTAAAAGTCTTGTTTAAACGTCTCATTTACACGTTAATTTATCAAGGACTTTCTAAATAGCTTCGTGACGCTTGCAAAAAGTAGATTAAAAAACCCTTGTCCGAAATGGAAGTTCATTCTAGAATTTTATATATAAACAAATAAAACGTTCTAAAAGTGTAAAATAACCTTATAAAAAGTGTTTTTGATATTATTAATATCTATTAGAATATTTATGAGTTTGAAAGGAATGCTGGGATTGACCGGGCGAGGCCGCATAGCGAGCCTTTTTGGGAAAAATTTTAAGAAAAAAGTTGAAAGTTCCTTCGAAAAAAAGCGCTTTTTTAATTAAAAAAAAACCCTCAAAAAGAAAAAGAAATACCACGATAAAGGGACTATTGGGTTTGGTTCAAAGAATGACGCCTCGTTTTGGATTCAAAACCCAAGGTATGTTGATTTTTAAAAGCAATTCTAATGAGGATTTAAGCTTACTTAACTGGCTTGAAGTATTTCCTCTGTTTTATAATTTTCCATAGCGAAAAAACACTTTCCATCGACATCATGATAATATATTGTTTCAATTAACTTTTTATAAAGGATTTTATATTGATTTTCGGTTTTTTTTTTTTTTTTGTAAATGAATTTTCTAAAACTTTATGGATTATCAAAAGTCATTAACATATTTCCCGCCATATGTAAATGAGCTTATTGTCTTAAAAACTAAATTATATATTCTAAAAATTAAGAATTATAATTGGATTTAAAAGTGTAACAATATTGATCAAAATGTACACTAAAAACTAAACTAATTCTAAACTTGTATAAAATAATGTAAAATGTGTAAAACAATTTGTAACTTTTTGCCAGTATTTCATAAATAATTGTAATAATTTATAAATTAACACAATTCTGTAAGATAGCAGTATCATCAGTGTCTAAAAATTTACTTTAAACATAAGTTAAGAACATCTCTGTGTGCAGTATCAGAGGCAGCAGAGTGTTTTAAAATGTGGGGAGGCTCATCATACACTAAGCCAGACGCATGCCGCCCCTACTCAAATGTCCCAAAATGTACTTTGTATAGTTCATTGGCACAAGCAAATGGAGCTGTTCAAAAAAGAGAGTCTTACAACATATTATTTTGCCAAGTGTGATCCTAATGAAATGATTTGTGAAAAGATCACAAGACTGAATATTTTGCCAAACCAATTTTATGCTGTGCTAGCAATATTTTCGGCACTGAGGTGGGGGAGCTGAGCCCCCCCCCCCAAAAGGGCTGCAGCCCCCCTGTCACCCCTCCTTGACCACCACTGAAGATTCATTTATAGAGAAATTGCTTCATTTCAGTGACTGCGGAGCACCTTTGAAAGTGTGGGGGGGAGGGGGATACGTTTTGATAGGGATCACAGAGCACCTTTGAAAGTTTTATAATCAACATAGATTTGGAAAAAATTAACTTTTTTGGTTGTCACATGGTACACTTTGTTCTACAGTCACCAAAATGTTTGGACATCGTTCTTGGGTTGACACACAAATGGACTGACTTCAGAACAAAATTTCATATTAATTTCTTTAATTGGTTCTCTAAATAACAAATGCCCTGATGCACCATGTTTTCCAAAAATTCTTTTCCGTGTGGAATGCTAAGAATAATGTGTGTGATGGCATACTGCGTTATGTGCATGCTGCTAGGTCAACTGTGTTTTTATTTTGGTAAATTAGATTTTATAGGTTATCCATAATATTATCTACTGAATTTCTGGTAAAGTTTTAGAAGTTATTTAAAAAACTCCAATCTGTGTTTTATCAGGTGTAAATATCCTCAACTTCAGACTCTAGTTCCATATTTCTTACACACAATATCCCCTCCTCAGACCCTCCCCACCCCTTGGAAATTCCAATCCCCCTCCATGGAAGAGACCCAACAAGAACTCTACTCACATGAAATGCTGGGTTCAGAAATCAAACCTGCGACCCCAGAGGTGAGGTGAATGTATTATCACTATGTCACCCTTGATTCACATCCTTGATGAAACTGTGAAGGTGTTAAAGAAGGGTTCTTTTAATTTCCCACCATATTTTTTCTAAATCCTAGTCTTAGTGAAAAATTTTGGAAGTTTTGCCCTATTTTTTATTCCATTTCTGATTCCCAATTACCTTAATCCCATTCACTTTTCATCAAATCCCATTTTTTCAACGCAAAAATTATAAGCCAATCCCAGGTTCCCTTTTAAGTTACCATTCATTTTATATCAGGTAGGAGATAGACTGGTGGAATTAGGGGGTGGGTCAACTAATTTATATCTAGCCAAAAGGGATGGGTCATTTTTGATTTTTGGTAATAATCTCTAAGGAAATTTTGAAAATGATCCCTAAAAAGTACCTGAATATCATCCTGGTGGTCATGGCAATGAATCATTTTTAACTCCTAAGAGGTACCATAGAAATTATACAATATTTTCTTAAAAATTAGTAAGACATTATTTTGAAAAAGTTTAAAAAATTTGCTGCTTTATTAACCAGCAAATGCTCTACAGGGTACCAGCTAACTTGGTTAGAGATCTTTCAGCTTTCCATCACTCTAAGAGGTACCAAACTATCAATTTTAACCCCTAAAAGGTACGACAAGCAACCCCACCCCTTATAGGGGAGTCCTTATCTTTCTTAAAAGTTTAGCTTGTTTTAAACAATAAACAATACATTATCCCTCTCATGTTTGTATTTTAAATGGACTAAGATGGAAAATAGGTTTGAGAATGTATTTATTGTTTAAAACAAGCTACACTATTAAGAAAGATAAAGTTATTTACAAATCTTCTGATGGTTTGTTTGACTGAAATCCTCTGGTTATTAAGGTTTTCGTATCAGAGCTGATCATCTAAAAAGAACTTTTACACATGAATTTTTTTCTTAAGTGTGCTTGAGTAGATATTCAGGTTAATATAAACACACAACATAATGGAAACAGGATGGATAAAAGAATGGATTAGTAACAAAATTTTGCTCTGAAATTCAACTCGTAATCATAAAAAGATATGTCAAAATCCATCCAAATTTTTAATAAAAATATAAATTTTTATTTTAAAGGAAGTTATTATAATCACTTAATAATATGTCAGGACTTCATAAATAATTTAGTAAAAAGTTCAAATAAGAAATTATTCCTACAATTAATAATAATAATAATAGTGATAATAATAATAATAATAATAATAATAATAATAACAACAATAATAGTCTTAATTGAGGAAGCTTTTTCATTAAAAATGATTTTCAATTCTTATTATTGTAAATAAATATAACCTTTGAGTTCTCAAACTTGCTGCTAGATAACAGCACAGTTATTTTCTTTCTAAATGAATTACTTCCATAACTAAGAAAATTATCCAAATTAAAGCATATGAGTGAATGAAATGTGAATATCTAAGAAGAAATTTAAGTTACTAATTTTTATTTAAAGAAAGCTAAAAATTCTACTTGAAGTTCTACAACAAAAAGTTGGATATTTTGGAATAAAAAGTTTTATTCTATTTTCAAATATTTTTGTACAAAATTTTGTTAAAATATTTTTTCAATTTTTTCAACTTTAAAATAAAAATCTTAATAATAACTTTAAGGATATAGCTGTTCTTGTGTGACGAGACGTATTAAAACCACAGTTTCATCTGTCATCAAATAAATGCTTCATTTTTTTATAACTTTCTTGCCCAATCAATCGTTAATGTGCCGCACTAGAACTCTTAAAAACTGAAAAAAATGCAATTTCATGTTATCTCAATATATGTCAGAAACTATTCTTTGAAACGGCTGAAGTTGAACATTCTTTGAAAATGCTCGTGAGAAATAATTTTCGAAAAATATTTTTGATCAAATTACGAGGTTTGTGCCGGACTACATCGTGTGACACCGACTTCCTTCCCATATTGAAAAATAACTGTGCGTTTTTCATTGAAGTTATATTGAAAGATGTGAAAACTACTGTTATTAAATACTTTGTAGACAGCTTCTATGTTTGGGTTCACTTTCACCGCCTTGGGATAGATGTCCTACGGATTTGAAATAAAAATATTGAAAATATTAAACGCCTTGATTACAATTTCCACGAGATGACCCGCTGTGAAGGTATATATGACTCTTGGGAATTATTATAGTTACTTTTAAGATAGGGGTTTTTTTTTTGTCATCGTGTTTTTATTTAGTCTGTTTAGTGAAGATAGCTAGAATCATTCATTTTTTCGTTTTTTCTGCCTTTTCAGAATATATTTATTCTTCCTATCTTTCTTTCTTTCTTTCTTTCTTTCTTTCATTCTCTCTTTCTTTCTTTCTTTCGTTCGTTCGTTCGTTCGTTCGTTCGCTCGTTCTTTCTTTCTTTCTTTCTTAGTTTCAGTCTTTCATCCGTTCGTTCGTTCGTTCGTTCGTTCGTTTGTTCGTTCGTTCGTTCTTTCTTTCTTTCTTTCTTATTTCAGTCTTTCATCCGTTCTTTCTTCTTCGTCTTGTAATGCTTTTCTTTCGCTGTTACAGTTTCATTCTCTTACAGTTCCATTCTCTTAGGATTTGCTCGATTTTTACCCTTCTTTTTCGAAAGAACTAAGCTTACCCCAGATCACATAAACGAAAACCAAAGAGAAACATTCAAAAGCCCTCAGCTTTCAAGACACTTTAGATTGTTTTCCTGTCTTGTTTGCCCTACTTCTTGTTCTCATCGAAATGATAAACGCACAAAGATCTCTATTTCAGTCCAGGAAGTTCAAAATTAAAATAAACTTCTCACGCAAAGGCGAAAGGAACTAGCCAATCCGAAACAGGAGAACAAATTTATCATTTGAATCAGAAAACTGACGTTAAAGGTATTAAAGATAGCCGGCAGGATAAAGTTGTCTTAAAAGAGAGGTCTGAGTTGGTCACCACAGTTAGAAACATCTAGTGTTGATATGCCTTGTCTTCATATCAAAAATGAAGACACTCTGTTGATTTAGATCTTATGGAAAGGAAAGAGCTTGCCTGTAAATGTAAATAGCTGACTCGTAGCACATGTATTAAGCTATCGGCCCCTTTTGAAAGCCTTGAATAAGGGAAATGTCCTGTCTCGTACGAGGGGATTAGGAGTGATTTCTGCTCTCGAACTTAATAACCCGATTTAGACTATTTGCCTATTAACCGAACTACTGAGCGCTCCTGCCTCCGGCCTAGTTCATAGTTTTAAAACAAATATCAAGGCAGCTGAATTAGCTTTCAAAAACTGTCATGATTTTTTCTTATAATGTATCCGAAAACCAAGTGTTTGAGGGGTCACGAAATCAAGCCGGTTGTAAAGCGACCAGGATTTTCATGAAGAAAGTGTAAGCCCTCGTCTGATTCCGTCTTAGGGCTACTTGGTTGTCTCTGTCAACCAATCTATTCTATAAAGAACACAACTGACAGACAAGCAAGAGCCGCGGCTGTGACCAAATCTAACCTCTACTTTCGTTATTGCATCTGAGTCAATCCAGACATCACTACAGCCTTAATAAATCTGAAATAACGCCCCGAAAAGCAGTGGAAAATTTCCACGCTTCCAATTAAGACTGATATATCTTATGTTAGTTAGTGTTTAGAGCGGTTTTTGGACGCCTTGAGCCGCGTATAGTAATTGAAGAGCTTGCGAAAGAGAAAGTAGGGCTGAGTCTTGATTTCTTTTGGTCTTTCCGATGTCAATCAAGTCTGTCTTTCATTTGAAGATAACACCAATAATTACAACAATCTCAGCGGATTTCACTAATGCCTAAAGTTTGACAAGTTGATCCTTCGGCCGGTACCGACTTCAAATTGTATTTTTCAAATATGTGTAAAATCTTAGTAATTTCGCTCGGTGCTGTCAGTCAAATTTTCAAATGAAGGTTTCCCATAATCTGGTATCTTCCAAACCTCCTTTGGTACCACATTGTCTGAGGTAATGAGTTCAAGCTCACTCATATCACAATACACTTGAAGATAGAAATCTGGGTCTTTCGTGTTCACGCGACTTAGTGAAGGCTCTCTTAGCACCAAAAGGGGTCAAATCTGCCGGTATGTCCTTTAAGGAGTAATTTTCATTTTTCATTTTCTCTGAGCGTGATAACTTGCCAAATAGCCGACGAGTTCTTTGTCTAATTTTGACAAGCGGTGTTGTTTTAACTAAAGATGATTTACAGTTGTTAATGTTATCTCATTAAGCTAGATCAACTCAAAAATATTCATTTAATTTTCAGTTAGAAATCTCATTTTGACAGTTCATTTCCCCATCGAGGACAGGACTAGATTGGTTTTCGCAGCGGGAACTGGCTAGGCGACACTTTGATTGACAGCTCGTAATCGATCTTGTGCGAAATGAGAGCGAAGATCTGTCAAAATAAATAAATAAATGGCAATGGTCATTTTCACCAAAGCCCTGAAAATTGAACTCTCTCGAGAAGTTCTTAGGCACGTGTAGTTTGCGCTTCCTTTGAAGTTGTCAAAGTGACACTCTTTATGATGGAATAGATCAAGCGCTAATGACAGTAAAGTTCTACCTGTCAATCATCCTTCTTACCTCAAAAGGTGCCCCAAAAGATGCAAGGGATTCCGAATGACAAGTTTGTATTCCTTTCGATGACTGAAAACAGCCTGCAGCGGTTTTTCCTTTTGTAATATTGTTCTGCTGTGACTGACTTCTGATGCAAACACAGCTATCAGTCCAATTTATTCCCGATCTCTACTTTCTGAACCAGTTTTAATTTGTCAGATAACGATTTAGCGCGATACCACTGAACAAAACCAGAGGATTGAAAAAGATCCCGAGAGTCGATAGGCAAACATCTCATATCGTGTGACTCAGAATACAGGCACAATTCAATGGGCAAAGAGAAGGTCTATGTTTTATTCATTGTTATGACCCAGTATGTCTTTTTACATGTCGCGAAATAATATTTTAGAATCAAATAAAAGACCATAAAACGCACAGTCCTTATTATTGACTGTGTCGGAAAATAAATGTATACACAGAGAAAAAATGAATTCACACCTTGAATGAAAACATACAATCCAAGTTCTTCAATTCATTAGTATTGATAGCTCTCTTCCAAACGATTGCTTCGAATTTTTCTTTCGTTTTCGATTTTATAATTGATGTCAAATTACAATCAGTGTGTTTGATTGTTTCTTCTGGGTTTTCCTTATCTAAATTTGTCGATTAATTTCATAAATTATTTTTTAGAAACTACAAACTCATCAACATCCCCTTGAAAGTTTAACTTTCCTTGAAAGAATAAGTATATTAATACAATGGAAAGATTGTTTTAATCTCGTCCATTTTCACTACACAGACATTAAGAAGCTTTTTCAAGCCATAGTTCAATTCTATGTACACTGATTGATCGAATAGTCTTCATATAAAGTCCTTTATTTGAATAACCGATGTGGATCGTAAGCTAGGCTATGAATTGGTCCGTATGGCGAAGCTGAATAGCAATTTAGAGGTGCAGTCGGTGGACTTGGTATCACCGATGGCTTGTAGTAGTAAGGCCTATAGCGGAGAGCGGAAGATGCAGAATTCCCTTGGATCTTACAAGGACAGCCGTGAATATTACAAGGTGAAGCTTGATGAGGAATCGGAGGGCTGGACGAATTCCCTAGCTGTGTATGAGTTCGAAGATGTTGGAAAAGATCCTCTGAGGTCGAAAAAGACTTTCCACAGTGTTTGGCACCAGATACCCAGTTACAGACGTAGGGATGTGCCTCGTCTTGAGTGCTCTTAAACATAGCAAGATTATGCGGATAAAAACACGAATACGGAGTCGACGATTGTTCTGGAGTTTTAAGGTTCTCGCACTGGACACAATGCGGTCCACATTGCTGTAAAGGACCAGAAAATCCATACGGACTTACTTGAGCCCGACAGTTAGAGCAGTTAGCGTCCCGGCAAATTGTTCTCTGTAAGTAATCCATGTACGGAGTAGCCGGGCCGTGTAGTTGCAGCGGTCTCGTACTGCCCTGGGGTAGCGGAAAGCCCTGAGCTGCAGCAGCTACGGCACTTTCACCGTGTGGTGAGCAAAACACACAAGCACATTGGGGATAAACTGAAGTGATATTCCCAATTGAAGTGGGTATTCCATGGGACTTAAGTGCTGACTGTTCTAAGCCCGTCAAGGACGGAGGATAAGGCATCGAGCCTTTAAAAGGCACAAGACTTGAAGGATGAGAACAATTGCCAGCGCACTCCTTGTGCAGTGCCTGCAAATTCTGTCCTGCTTGCCCTGGCTCGACAATCATGCCACAACCACGATTAACCTGCGAGTGTACAAATCCACAATGCCCCTCACCTTCGCTTCCCGCGTACTGAAATCCCGTTAATTTAACTCGTTCATCTTTCGTATCACTCGGAGAGGCACGGGCAGAATTTTCCTTGGATGGAGTACGAAAACCGGTCTTTTCTGTCATTTCTTCTCCCTTCTCGGCGGTATGTTTGTAAGGTTTGAAAGAGGATCTGGTCTCGTTCGAGCTTATCTTGGTTGAAAGCGATGTGTTATCTCGTTCGGGTTCCGCTGTTTTTGTAGGCTCAGTTTTTCCGATACTACTACACGTAGCCGCCAGAAGCGCTAGTGGTGACTTCTTTTGCTCATCATCCTACAAAGTACAAAAAAGAGTTAGTACCTTGAAGTAACTTCAACATCTAGTAAGGCTTGCTGTTTCAAGCCTGATGAGACGGACCTTAGACTTGTCTGTGTGCTAATATGACACACGAAAAGCCAAGGTCTTCACGCACGAAATATGTAAGACAAATTCTAGAAATACAGGTATACCTTTGGAGGAAGTGGTTGAATATAATCTTGATTACACTTTGAGACACTTTGAGTCAACATTTGTAAAGCCTCCAGAGGAACTCGATTACCTTGCGAAAGATTTTCAGAGTGTTCGGCTGATGTAAGGCCGAACGTCTTCGTAGGCATATCTGTTGAGAATGTGTGTGTGCGGTCAAGCTACTGAAATATTAAATACTACACAATGAAAGGTGTAGATATAGAAGAAACAAGCCGACTTCAGACAAAGCTTGCGCTCACTTCACTCATAAATGAATTGGCTAGATTAGAGGACGTTTGCCGCCTTCCAATCAAACGGCTTCTTTAGCGATATTTCACTCCTTGATTGGATAATCAGTCTGACAGCCATGTCATACTTAGACACTGAAGTAATTGGCCATATAGGATATTGATAGATGATTTAGTAATCGACCAATCAGAGCACAGAAGTTAATTAAGTAGCGGATCACCAAAAGTGTCATCCTACGGGCCCTAATCAATCAAGCTGTCAATCATTGTCAATTATTTTTGTCAGGTATTGTCTCTGGCTATGTGTTGAAGTGAGTGCAAAGCTTCTTGTCACTTTTTGATCATGGTGTTGCTTGTAATATATAAAAGGTATCTTTTGTCGGCTCTTTTGTACAATAGAATCGACAAGAAAGGACTATACGGGTGGCTACTGAACAGCTAGCCGTTCATAGGTCCAACGCCAAGACTTAAAATAGAAGATCGAAGGAGAGCTGTCTTCCACGCTATGTTTGTTTTCGGCACTGTTTGATCTTGTGACACTTCAACATGTTATCTTATCGTGCTATCCATCACTGAAAGAGCTACAGGCGCTCGGGTATTAAGAACCCAAGATTAGATAATGTGTTGACAAGTCTAATGGCCGTGACGGCCATGTCAAAGAACACCAAAAGCTCTGTGCAACATTCGAAAACTATTAACTCAAGACTTCCTAGCCACTGTGGCGCCTGGGAAATTCGTATTTTACAAGTTGGTATTCATAAGAGTTGCAATGGGCTATAGGACGCTTATTAGTCCGAACGGTCTTGTACTTTGAGATCTCTTTAGTCTGATCTATGAGTTGTCAGAATTAGAAGTCCAGTTTTATTTGCATAATTAATTTTGAAATTATTAAGACAATTATCAGTGGGGATAAATGAGGGAAGACACATCGAGAATATTCTTTAAATCCGCAAGCGAAGTCGCTGAGATATCTTGGTTATCAAGCCTAGTTCTTGAGTGGAATGGAAATTCTCACTTCCATAGTTTGTTTGGTTTTTATTTTCATGTCAATAGATAGTAGACATGAAGGTGACAGGAGTTTGGAGCGAACGCCAGCTGTACAAGAATACTGAGAATAGCTTTGTAAACACAACCGAGTAGGGAGACAGTTTATCTGCATCAAAACCAGATGAGTTATTGAGATAAACGCGGAGTCTCTCTTCTCGGTTTAAGCAGTGTGGGGGCTTCTTATCGCCATTTCCGAAGGCAGTCAATTCGTCGGAGCAAGCCGAAGATATTCTTTCCATTACTGACTGGGCTATGTTATCGGGTAGACAGCTAGTGGAAAATCCACTTTCGGCAGCCTTTGATTGGCTTTTGTTATTTCAAAGTTATACATTGAAGTGAGGAAAGAACTAACAATGTAAACAAAAGCTATGTGTAATTTGTTTTTCACGGCCCCGTCTCATTCCGTTTTTGGCAGGTTATCTGAAGCAATCAAAAATAAACAATATGCGGTCGCCGCAAATGTCAAATGCCTCATCCGCTTGTCAGGTTTTATCTCGTCGTTTCATTAGAGGGAGCTTTCATTACGGCCAAATTGTCAAGATGACGAAAGCGGGAAAGACTTCAAAGGAAGAGCCTCACTAAGCCGAATTTAGGCCCACTTTAGCCGAGCCCCACTAAGATCATCTTCAAGAACCGTAGTTTCTGCCAAGCGCGCGCATCGCTTATCTTGAACTCGTTTATCAAACAATGAATCGTAATAAAAAGTAATCTCTGGCACTAAGGACAGCCGCGTTCTGAATTATTCATCTGTGAACATGGGAGGCCTTAAGTCTAAAAACACCATTAGTTTTTGCCAAGAATAAAAACCTCATTAGCGAGCAAAGATGTCAATCAAGTGGCTGTCGGTCGCCCGTCTTTTTTATGAGTGGGCAGTTATTATTAATCGGCTGAGCTGAACATCAAAGAAGACCGCACATGTCAAACTTGTCAACGCTCGGAAGCATCGCTCCATTTCAAGTACGTTGTCTGCCAACAACGATATGGACTAACACTGCCATGATGTGCTATCGTCTGATAGGCGCCAACACAACTCCACCACACTGCACGACAACTTCCAATTCCTTCCTTCAAAGAAACCATCGAATAAACCTTACTACTACGTGACGTTCGGTTTTTGAAGTGTTTTGTTTAAGCAGTTGCCAAAAGAAAGATTGAGCCGTGTTTGTATAACCATCTATTGTGAGAAAAATGGCATTATATTTTCGAGCGTTGTTTGTGGATGACAGGAGAAAATTGGCTATTTTAGAACAGAACCCATCACCATCGTTACTAAAGCTCCTCTTTTTTTTCCTGAATGAAAAGCGAGTACAAAACTGTATCGCTCCTGCTGCGTTCAGATATAACACGACTTGGTAAAAAAATATTCCAAAGACCGGGTACCTACTAGATTCCTCGACTATTTAAGGTTAAGAGACCATTTCTCCGTCGGTAATGGAGATTTCAACTTAAAGGAGTTTCTTGATAATTTCAGAAAAGCCAGAAATCCCCACCAAACAAACTCTGTATTTCCATTTCTTAACTAGATTTTTTTATTCACTTCATATTTCTAGTGTTAACGAATGTTTTTGAGTTTGTTGCATCAATATTTTCATTCTGTGTTTATCATTTTGTCGGAATTTTCGTGAAGAAAGAGTTTTATTACATTTTTGGAGCTAAAACATTACTTCAATGGTTCCTGTACTAGTTCGTGATGCTGTGTAGAATTGAAGTAAATTGAATTTCAGAATCTGTCACTCACACAGGCCTATAGATATATCTGCAAAATTTTCACTTTCAAGTTATTTTTCGTCATCTTCCCGAACCATCTTCAGTCAACATGCACTTCTTCCGCAAAAATTGAATTTTTAATCTTTACGAAAATCAGGCGTCCGAAGAGGGTTCTTTTCTTTAACGGCATTTCTAATGACATCGTTTGTTTTCTATAATTCCACAACATTCTATAAATTTTGTACATTCGCTTAATATGTACAACAAATTCCAATTTACGATCAAAACACATTTAGTAATGCTCTTCCCTGCTTCGTTTCCTGCTATTCCTATATTTTGATTTCTCGGGAAAATGTTTCTAAGGAGCCCGAAGTAGCTCAAGTTCGTGAGGTTAAAGTTAAAGTTAAACTTCTCTGTCTTATTAACCGCTTCTAGCAAACTGAAAGTCCAGAAAATGACTCAGTAAGAGGTTTATTTTTATTGAAAATAGAATTAACATTCGAAGAGCGGAATCGAAATTATTCATCTTCCTAAACGTTGGCCCATGAGGTTCATGGATGTCGCTTGATTAACAGCCGAGTTTATTTATAAAACTTTCGCAAGAACCAAGCACTACCATCGCTAGTTGTATTATAATGGTTCATCGGGTTGTTTTTGGAGTCGGCGCTAAGCAATACTTCCCTGACAGTCTGTCAACTATAGGGAAATTCATAAATACACCGTTGTTTGTCGAACTCTTCCATTGTCCCCGTATCTCTATCTAACCGCGCGCTCGGTTTCCAATTTTTATGAACTTAAAAGAGCCCGCTCCTGTCTCATCATTCTGAAGTTGTCAAATTGGTCACGCGATTGCGACCGGTTGTATAAAGATATTGACACTTTCAGTACAAAGTACCTGTCATTTGGAATCGCCTTCAGCAATGACCGATAGTTAATACGTTTTTTCCGCCAATACTGTTGAGGAGAATCGAGTCGAGAGCACTTGTAGGTGTGCACTTGGTATATAGATGTGTTGGTCTCTAGCTGTGTGCAGTTAAAGAGGTAAAGAGTTTTGTGTGCCCGCCAGAGGTACATTTCAAGTTTAGATTGCTTTTGTCTGAGGTATAGAATTCTTAAGTTGATTCCAATGTAAACTGAGCTGATCTTGTGGTGGTCTTTGTTATGCAATACCATGGTGGGTAACTCAGTGTAGAAGTAACAGATCAATACATCATAATCGCTTAAGCCACGTCTTATTGTCTCAATTTTGCTTCCCAGTTTGACAGCAGTTTCTTTTCATCCTAAGTTAGCGTCCTTAAACCATTGCATTTCCAACCTCATCCTCTTTTCTAGTCCTCTCGAGGAAGGACAGAAGTAACGAGGCCACGCCTTTAAACACAAACACCCGTGCCTACAGACACTTTCTCTGCTTCATTAGCTTAAAACTGAAATAAAGATATCCTAGCAATACTAAAGCTTTATTTCCAAAATGCCTCGATAAAGGCAGTCACCAAAAATACTTCCGTTCGTTGGTCGTTATAAACGCTCTGTAAATATGTCGGTAGGGAAGTATCAGTGCGAGAGCACCCCGCCAAATACTTAGGGTAAGTTTCAAAGGCAGCTCACTGCATGACGTAAACGGTCTTGTATATCCTGCAGCTAGCTTTATAGAAACAGGTGCGGACAAGCGTTGAAGCGATAATGCGCTTCCATCAATGATATACTTCAAAAACAAGTCAAAAACGAGCCTCTAAACTGAAAGGGATTTTAATTTCAATTTCGATAAATCAAACGTGGGGGATTTTCCTTTTGAATACCTCGGGGCCAGGCTATAACTGACACCAGTGAATAGGAACTGAAACTATAAAAGAACTGCTTTTGTGTGGCGTTTTTATCGACTTGTTTTGTAGTGGTAATCTTCCCATTTGTAACGCGGGGAACACAGGAAGGAGACTTTCAGGATATATATCATTTATCAAAGCTAGATCCACGCTATTTCAATTACTATGTTTATAATCTCTCCTTGTTCTATATCTTAAATTTTATCGCTGTCACACGAACAATAATACTTTGAAAAAAAACAAATACAATAGATCGAAAAAGCTTAAGAAAAACAGAAGCTTATATAATATCATATATAATATTACTACACATTATGTTTCTTATCGATTTTTACTTTTAGTCGGCAAGTAGCCTAGTAACTGTAAGTACACGGTTCTAGTTTTATAATTCATTCGTTTAATACCTTTAGTGATAGTCACAACATCTTATATTCTAGCAAATTAGAGCTTACCAAGTAATCCCAATGATTGAACCGTAAGAAAACTCTAGTTTTCGCTACTAAAATGTACCCAAGCTACCACTTAATGTTCGCATGTATATCTTTTCTCACGAAATTCTTCAAAAACGAAAGGATGTACACATCTTAAACGCGAAATATAAAACTTACCTTCTGTTCAATTCATCTTCCGCCACGGCGGGGAATTTATATTAAAGGAGCCGTCTCAAAACAGATAACAGATATAAGAAGTGTTAAAATAGATAGTTGAATAACCGCTGTGGGACATCAAAGTTGAGGGTATTATTAATAACTGGAGAGAGACGCTTAAACTGATAGGGGAAGGAGAGAGTTAATTTGACAAACCGCAAATTGCTATATTTCAAAACTACCTTCGATATGACGTTACGTTAAAATCGAATATAATTTTCGCGCTTTTTGTCTGCTGCTGCTGTCGTTGTTGCTG
>JAAAQI020152654.1:0-10578 GCA_011800005.2 Stichodactyla mertensii | reverse complement strand
TCGTGGGTTCGAATCCCAGCGAGGTCGGAAATTAATTTTTCCGAATTTATTTCCAAGGGTCTTTCGCCCGGAATAACTTCCTTTCTAAGTACTATAACTTTCCATTATTTCTAGTCCATGTATTTCATAGTGCCACGCGGTCCATATATCCATATATTGTACTTCAATTACCGCGACCTAACATCTATTTCACCCCGGCCTGCTCCTACCCTGGGTTCCAGAGGCTTTTTACTCTCGCTCTGGTGATTGTACTTCGGACGTGATAAAAGTACAATCGCCGGAGTGAGAGTAAAAAGCCTCTGGAACCCAGGGTAGCCTGCTCCCAGTCTGACCTTGTAGCTCAGCTGGTAGAGCATCGGTAGTACAAATCCGAAAGTCGTGGGTTCGAATCCCAGCGAGGTCGGAACTTAATTTTTCCGAATTTATTTCCAAGGGTCTTTCGCCCGGACTAACCTCCTTTCTAAGCACTATAACTTTCCATTATTTCTAGTCCATGTATTTTGATAGTGCCACGCGGTCCACATATTCATATGTTTTTCAAGATCAATTCCGTCACGCTTGTTGCGAATTAAGAAATCGAAGTCAGTTAGAGAGAACAACCGTTTCGAGCACTATTCATCATTCTAATCGAACATGGCTCTCAGCCAATCAGCGACCGAGAAATTTACAAGTTATAGTAAAAAAACGATTTCGATGAGCCACAGGGCTCAGAGGAAAGTCAGTAGTGCGCGCGCGTTTATTTTTTCCGTTAAGAAATTCGTCTCGAAACTTTGCGCGCGCTAGAAATGCACTGTTAGGAGTTTTCAGTCATTCAGTGACCGTTAGAGCAGATTTCGCATGACTGTGAAAAAGTCGTGGCACGAACACGGCGCGGACACGGTCAAGGCGAGGCAAGGAACTTTAGAATTCTAGAAAACATCACGGTCGCGGCAAGGCACGCTTACGGCACTGACCGTGCCGCGACCTTTTCACAGTCATACGAAATCTGCTCTATCGATTCCGTAAACAGAAAAAGAACAGGTGCTAGTTAGGTGTTGATTATGACATCAACGACCAAGAAGGATCATAATAATTAAACTACTAAAGAATACAGTACAAACTGATCAGGGATGTGTGATAAATATTGAAATGAAAGTTCGATTAATATTGCATTTGATGAGAACAAACGAAACAAGGGGGAAACGTGCGAAGGAAAATATATAGGCTCGTCAAAGCCGGAAGCTATAGGCGCTGGTAGAACTCTGAACATGAAAAATAAAGAAAGTCACGAGAATAAGTACGATTCAAAAAACGGTTCTCAAACAAAACAAATATAATGAAAGTTTGTATAAGATTAATTAAATAAATTATGCCAAGCAACTTTTTCGGTAACTTGCCGGAAAATTGGTATTTATCATTAAGAAAGCGACAGAGCAGAAAAACCTTTTTATTTCTTTCGTCATAAGGACATTATCCATTTTTGAGCTCAATATCATTTGTAAACAGGCTCTTCTGGGGCCAAAGAAAAACATATCAAATGTGACCAAAATTCATTTGACCTTCCCGGAGATACCTATAATTCTCCTTGATTTAGCGCGTGCAAACGAGGTCAGGGTCTGGTTAGGGGCAAAGTCTGGGTTAAAGGAGACTTTGGAAATTGAACAGAAAACAATCAGCGTTTTATCAAATGTGGATAAAAATACGAAAGAAGGATGTAAATGGGTTTACCAAATAGGATATCTGAATAACAGATTTTTTCTGGGCTTGCTTTGACACAGTGGACGAATTTCCTCAAAACTACGATCAGTTTTCAATGTTTTACCCTGACCTCGCTGGTGTGCGCAAATCCTAAAGAATTGTGGGAAACTACGGAAAGGTGATAACGATTTTGAGACATAACGCCTTGTACTTTGGGAGAGGTGATATTTTGATCAGGAGAAAAACTGACATTTTCGTGAATATCTCCAAGTAGCTTTACTCTAGTTCGACAAGAGTTTGTCACGAGTTTGGAGCCACAGTGAAACAAATGAAAGCCTTATAGTTCTGGCGTATCACTACCAGATAAATTTAAAAAATCGTGAAAGTAGCGGCCTTGTCGTTTTTCTGCTCTGCCTAATAAGAATTCAACCACATCAGCATCGATAATTTTCGCGCGCTTGGCCAAACTAGTAGACGCGTCTGCACTTTTCGTTCAATCGGAAAAAAAAACCTGAAAAACTTCAAACTCTTCAAAGAAAAACTGAAAGGGTGTAAAAAAACAAGATTTTGAAAGAAAAACAGCGAGAAATGAGTACGATAACTCTACAAATGGATCGAGTAAATACTAATAGACGAAGAGCTGTTTATATATCTGGTATTTAGAGCTTCAGTCAGGTCAGTTCAACCAGGTTTTATGAATCATATTTTATCGAACGTTTTCACTTGTCGCGCAGCTGTAGAATTTAAATTAAAGCTGTATATTAAGACTCACAGAGAATTTCATGCAGCCGCTCGATCGAATGAGATATAGTCTGTTTCTTTCTCACTCTTGGTAATTTTGTTCAGTTGTATCCTCGTTGTATCCTCCTAGGAAATCAAAAACTATGTTCGTTTGTGTTGATCGTAGTACCTTTGTGAAGGACATCTTTGTGAATGTCTTTGATCCCTTTTCGTAGGTATTTGTACTTATCTCTTGCTTGGTCGCTGTTTTCTCTTTGATCTTCTCGACTTGACACACTGTTCCTTCCAGTAAGACCCGTGTCTTGCATCTTTGTCCATCATGGCCATGTCTATTTTGTTTGCACCGTTTTCAGGTGCTCTTTCGAGGATGAATGGGATATCCCATGTGATCTTTTGGTTTTGTCATTTTCTAGTACAGCTTTTGGTGGATTTTGCTGGTACCATGGCTTATTATTATTATTTATTATTATTATTACTATTATTATTTTGTACTTGTATATTTTTTAATCAGACAAAGATTATCTAGAATCAAGTTCCAAGAATAGGGTGCGGCGTAAGTTCTTCATTTATTATATACCAAGTGTCAAAGTTCAATTTTCCTCAATTTCTATTTGTCGAGAGTGTATCACGTGAACGTGAAGAAATTCGACTGTCTCCCTGGCGACAAGTCTATGGAGGGCAATAATATGTTGTGGACCGGCAATAACAAAACCGGAAGTCACGTGACGGAAAAAAAAACAAAACCGAACCAGAATCCAGCACATTAGCGCGCGCGTTTGCAAAATTCATTCTTTCTCAATTTTTTTGTTCTCTTTGACACTTGGTATGATAATAAAGCGCTTATTTACTGGGACCTCGGGAAAGCAGTATGTTTTGTGGTCCCTCGACCGCTGATGCTTCCCTCAGCTCCGCTTCGGGAAACATCAGCGGTCTCGGGATCACAAAACATACTGTTTCCCTCGGTCCCAGTAAATAAGTGTGAATTGTTCCGCACCAGGAGCTTTTAAGTCTTTTTTTGTTTGTTTGTTTGTTTGACCAATAATATTAGTGGTAAAAAAAATTGGATGTAGTGTAGAATGGATGTCTTAATAATTGTTCCCTTAGTGAGGACATGTGAGAAGGTTTATATTAAATAAATTTTTTTACCACACCAATATTGGACGTAGACTCCGTAGCCTACCGCAAAGTAAAACTGCATTTTTCCCCTTCATCTTCCTCTTCTTCTTCTTTCCCTTCTTTCCTCTGTTTTTCTTTTTCTCGTTTCTTTTCATTATTCCCAGTCTTCCAATTTTTCCCTCCATATCTTCATTTATCTCTCATATTTTCTCTACTTTCCTTTTTCTCACGACTTTGTCTTTCATTCTTTAAACTTCCCGGCTTTCATTTTTCACCCATTTCTTTCTTTTCTATTATTATTTCCATCAAACTCAATTATGCGGTGACGAGTCCTCACACGAACACAAACAACTTTCACATATCAAGCTTGAAATATTAATGTATATTCTTTTTACTTTCTATTTTTAATTCATAGTTTTATTACTCAAAAATTAATTGATTACTAATGAAAAATAAATAAATTTGATTCCATGAGCAAACTAATAAACTTGAGCGTATAATAATTAAATATTTCTAATTTTGACCAACCAATCACAGAGATAAAACGTCTTGTAAAGGCTACACACAGTCTGTAATCCTCTTGGCATTGATATAGCTTCCCAACGCAGACTACAAAAACCCAAAACGGATCGAGTCTCATCTCATTATTTCTAGGCCAGCCCGCTGATAGATCGATATTACAGAATTTTCTTTCTTCAAGGTAAGATCAAGCTAGTATTAAATTCAACGCGATGACTGGAGTAATAGCAGACCGTTTGATTTTAATTTCTTGACATAAAATACTTGTTTTGTTCGGCAGGGATATTAAAAACACGCATTTTAACGGCGTCAAACCATTCCATATAGGCAAAAAGTTCAAGGTTTCTAGATTAACCTCTGGCGCGCAATCAAGATCGAATATTGATCATTTCCGGGTTTATTCTGAGTCCTAAGCGCGAATAAATTTTGACGTTTTATAAATCTCCGATCGAGCTTCAAAACACTTTATTCATCACATGCGAAGGCATGGCTTCAATTCAAGAAAAAAAGGGGGAAATGATTTTTTGTAATCGAAAATTAAAAACGGTGTTTGGCCAGTTTTCGAGCGAATAACAACACTTTATGCACTTTTTCCGATTAATTTAATATTTGTCTAGGATTCTAATAAAAAAAAGCTTACTACTAAGCTCTTAACAACCCATTTTTTGCTTCCTTATTTATCATATTTTTAAATATTTTCATATGGAGTTGTGTTTTTAAATTTCATTGTCATTAGTTTTATATCAGGGGTTGAGGTCGGCGAACTAAACTCTTCTTTTTTCGGTATTCCTTCAACTCTTCATCTGTGGAGATTTGAAAATGATCAAAAACGATAAAAAACGAGATCAATACTTCAAAGCGAGAATCCTCAGGGCTACAAAATCTCTGACAAAATCTAAAAAATCAGAATTTCCTGAGGCGTTTTATTCACTTTTTATCCAAGGTTAAAGACTAGCTTGGAAGCGCATTAAACTCCTCATCAACATAATCTTAGAATCTTTCTTTTCATTATTCATTTTTTTTCTGGCGCGTATTGTAGTAGTTCGACGGAGTCAGAAGTATTGTAACGCTAAATATTTCGCACAACTTTAAACAAAATGGTACAACATCAACGAAATTATTAATTTTCGTGAAATCATCATCAGTAATCTGTTTCCGTAATTTTGTTGAGTCGAGCGAAAAGATCGAGCTGACATGTAAGGAAATAACAAAGAAAGAAAGAAGGAAAAGAAAGGAAAAAAGGAAGGAAGGAATGAAGATGGAAAGAACGAGAGAAAGAAAGAAAGAAAGAAAGAAAGAAAGAAAGAAAGAGGAACTGAAACGTTTTGAGTATGATTCATTAAGTAGTTTTATTCGTGTTCATGGAAGGAGAAAAGTGAGAAGACCAGGAAAAAATCGGCTAGAGGCAAAAAGAGCATTTATTATAAAGTAAATTCTGATCACATAACTTTAATATCGCTTGAAACTGAAATCAAACAATCCTGTACCCAATCAATGAGGGACGCGCCACCTGTATTCGACCCCACCTCACGACATATTACTTTCATTTTTACATTAATTCGGTCTTTAAATTGGTAATAACTGAGAGCCCATACAAACTTGAAAAAATGATCAAATTTACATCCTAAACAGCGTCTAAATTTTTCAATTTAGTGTTGTTAATCAAACCGCTAGCGACCCACACCAACATCTGTGCTTAGCTGCCAGATGGCTCATTTCATTGCCGGATTTCATACCGTGAGAGACTGGGAGCCGCATTCAAGAAATGCATGTAAACGACAATATTTCGTTCTTTTCTTTTCTGTTGTCAGTAGAGTGACATTCATCATTAACATGCAGCTTTGTACCTTGTTTTTTGAGTAGCTTTTGTCGACAAAGTTCACACTTTAAATTTCGATTTTTTCAGTTTGTCCGGATCGGTTGGTACTTCATGTATGTTCTTAAATCGTTCGTACATGAAGTCTTTCCTGTCCGGCTTGAGTCCCAGTCTCTCACGATATGAAATCCGGCAATTGAGAAAGCCTCAATTTGAATGAATATGGTAGAACTAGTAAAAACTAGTGTAGATTTGAATTGAATATGGTAGAAACTAGTAAAAACTAGTGTAGATTTGAATTGAATATGGTAGAAACTAGTAAAAACTAGTGTAGATTTTAATCAATTTGAATGAATTGAAGGAGGGAGTTTCGAATACAAAGCAAGCCGGTTTGCGATAGCGTGTGGCATCTTGCAAATTGAAGTAATAATTTGACGTTATGCATCATAGTTCTCACAAAGAATTCCATCAAAAATAAAGATATTACTGTCTTCTAGTATGCATATAGTTGATGGTACTTAAATAAATCCCATCCTCATAAGTACCATTTTTTTTTCTTGTGAACTAAAGTTTTTGTCAAGACAGAGATGAATTGAACATAAAGGCTCAACTCGCGTCGCTATGGTAACAGGAGCCGCAACTGGGATTCTGGTCTCACTCTCACTGAAATAGAAACTTTCCATTTCCCTTAGTCGAAAAGATTATTTTAACCAGACGTGACTGAAGAACCCTTAGAATATGTAAAATATTGCTTTTGTTACAGAGACCTCCTTTTTTAACCAAAAATTTAAGGTAGTTACAACCATCTGTCATCGCATTTCTGTTACCTTGGTTACCATTGGTGAGAATTAACCTCTAATTGACTTTTAGTACAAGGTTTCCTAGACAACGAAAACGACCTCCTAGTGGCCCTTCAAGTTAATAAATGTTTACGCGTCAGAGACTCTTTTGACTTTTCAATGGATAATTCTTTACTATTAGCGATTTCATGTTTAATATATCATCAACAAAAAGTTTTTAATTCTAAAAAAGCATGTTTTATTAATTCAATCAAGCCTAGTAAAGGCCTTTCGTAACTTCTTCAATTTACGGAATGCCATTTCTAGCGTTTTTAGCCATCTGTCTAAATACGAAACATCACCGGCTAATGAACTATTAAAAGTAAGTAGCTTATACACTAGGACGAGACTTCTATTAGAATCAAAATGTCTTCTCCGGACTTCGTGTCTAAAAAACGACAAAA
This sequence comes from Stichodactyla mertensii, assembly GCA_011800005.2. Taxonomy (NCBI): domain Eukaryota; kingdom Metazoa; phylum Cnidaria; class Anthozoa; order Actiniaria; family Stichodactylidae; genus Stichodactyla; species Stichodactyla mertensii. The sequence goes on along the minus strand of JAAAQI020152654.1, from coordinate 3,466 downwards.
GAAACGAATATTTTATTTTAAATACATCACAAAATGATAATTCATCTTTCTCTTACTCATACGTACCTTCTTGCGTCAAGCTGAGTTTAGCCAAAATCTATACTCCTGGTGCCTCAATTGAAAACTTTTCCCGCCAAATTAGTGGTTGCTAGTTAGTTGCTAAGCCAACTAAGATGCGTTGTTTGCTCACATAAGTTTCTGGAAGATTCCTAATTTTCTCGGTAAGCTAAGCTGTATTGGTTCAGCCGGTTAAATTTCCTAATTTCGAAAAATATAGCAATTCATTGTTTTCCAGTTTAAGCTAAAACTTATTAACTTCTAATTTGAAAGACTTTTCATTTATTTTTGGAATATTTTAAAACTTTTTCAATTTGCTTTGACGTTGATTATCGGAGAAATGATAATAATACTAATAATATCCCGTCTCGGTTGCTGGATAAGTCTCTGATTTCGTTAATATTGCGAAAACCATATATCCGTACAAGCTATTTGTTCTCAATTTAAACCATCGCCCATGATACTATCATAACTGTGATACCATGTGCACTACAAAACAGTTTTTTTTCTATATTTTTGCTTTTAAAAGAAGTCAAACCGCTGATTCCTCTGCAGCTTGCATCACCATTCTGCAGTTATTACTAAAACATCTTCAATAAACAAAAAACAAGTGAATTCCACCAAGTAGTTAAACACGACTGAAAGAAAAAAGAAAAAAGAAAAAGAAAAAAAGAAAAAGAAAAGAAAAGAGAATTCGAAAAAGGAAAACGGAAAACTAAGAAAGTTTTCCGTTCCTTTTCTAATCCGACGCCGCTTATCAACATTAAAATACACTAGCTTTTTTCAAAAATTATTCCCTCGTTAATTTATTTTAGAGACTAAACCAGTTCTAATTATAGACTTTAATGACTGTCGAATGTATCCCAGTATCTGTATGCAAATTTAAATGAGAGCACAAATAGCCGAAGTACTTCGTAAAGCCATTATTCAATTAGAGACCACATGCCAAAAACACTAAAAGAGAGCGACTTGGAGAGTGATAGGCAATAAGACACGTAGACGTTTTGAGTCCTAGATACATGGAACATTTTAATCTTTCCTAACATTTCACTCCCATGTAGGAATACGTGAGTTTTGTGAAACAAACGTAAACACTAAAAGGTAAGAAAAAATGTGTGTTTCGTATTTGGTAAATGCGGAATTCTAGACATGTTTCGTGTTTGTTCGTATCGTTGAAAGTGATCGTTGAATGACGCTGCGTTGAAACGACTTCATTTATCACTGACTACGTTATGGACGTACATCCTATGTCTTGTAAAATTGTTCAAGAACTAACTCAAAAAGCCAGGATATGATTAAATGTTTTTATATAAGCTAGCCGCCTATGATCTGAGCAAGCTAACGCATCTCACTAGTTGACAAACTTTAAATTTAGATTTACTTTCGGTATTCCTGAATATTTTCAGATGTTCGGAATTGTTGCTAATTCTTTTTCACTGATCAGTCTTTCAATTCTTAAAGCTGAGACAATAAAACGAGCGAAATAGACGGCTGTTTATCCAAGATTCATAGCTATGTTTGAAATCACGAGTTCTCTATAGTTACGTATCGTGGTTTTATTGTTTCACACAATTCTAGTTTTTTGTGTACAAATTTATAGGTGTCAACAGCGACCGGTTATCACTAAGTGTCAGTATGAGGCCGGTCAGTGAGAGTTACACATTTGACTGGCTTTCGAATGGCATTCATTTAAGAGCTACTACTGACTACTACTGATATATTATCTAATACAGTTTTTATTTATAGCTCGTTTCGAATTCTCGGTTTATTTTTTCGGAAACGTTCATTCATAGACATTAAAAGTAGCGTCACATGATTACGGTTTAAGACCAAATAATGACCCCATAAAAACATGTATGTTTGATGAAGACCGAAAGATCTTTTTTGTGATATTGTTTGTAGTTAAAAATACATAGATAAACGCGTTTTTTATATGCTGTTATCTTATTTTCTATGACATGTTTCAGTGCCTTACTGAATATCTAAGATCTTTCCAGCACTATTTATTCTGAGAAAACGAAATCCTTTCACAAATCTTTTTGTTTCAAAAAGATTGTTACAAACTCATTATGAACACAAGACTTTCGTCGACTTTATCCTTGAAAACATTCTGAGACAATAGCTATCAATGGCTATAAAAGGGTTCTTTCTAATTCTAAAATAAGACTATGAAAAAAGCGGTATTAACTAAACAGAAAAATGTCGCTAATCTCAAGATCTTGATTAGTTTGCTCTTAAAGATTTCACGGCACAAAATTATCACTCATCGAAACTGTGATTCGTCGTTAGCTAAAGCATTAAGAAACCACTTTTAGTATTTGGAAAGAAATGCATTATGAATGTAGTGAAAATTAGTTGAGCTATATTGGAAAAGAAAAGCTGGTGTATTCGTGACATCGCTACATTGCTATATCTCAACTAGAACCTGAAGCTGTTCACGAGTCTAAAATGAAGATTTGCTTTAATAGCACTTAGTCTTTTCCTTCCTTAATTTTCATGATTAGTTTTCATGAATTAAGATTCTAAAAACCTAGCTGGCTATCCTAGCTTGCGGGAAAAAAGCGAAATCGTATGCTCGACTGCCGTTGCCTGCTAGTCAGTCCGTCCGTCCTTCGCTTATTCACTCATTTGGTCGGTCGGCCGGTCGGTCGGTTCGTCTGTCCGTCCGTCCGTCCATCGCCGCAGTCACTTAGTCTCGGTCGGTCAGTCGTTTCGTCCGTCCGTCCTTCACTCAGTCTCTCAGTTGGTCAGTCGGTCAATCACTAAGTCGGTCAGTCGGTCGGTCGGTTTGTCCGTCCCTCAGTCTCTCGGTCGGTCAGTCGGTTCGTCGTCCGTTCGTCGGTCTGCCCCTCAGTCACTCCGTAAGTTCATCTGGCTGTTTCTGTTCTCTAGGATTCAACTGGTTACTGCACTAGTATGGCAATCACAATCGATGAGACCTTCGAGCAGATAGGTAGCATGGGTCGTTACCAAGTTCGTTTGCTTGCTGTTTTCGTCATCTGCGCGTTCTCAGTGGTTGGCTTCCAGACTCTCCTCATAACGTTTATCGCTGGGGAACCTGGCTGGCGATGTGTGGAAAACAGCACTGCCTGTAATCTGACCGGTGTCCACCGACAAACCAGCAAGCATTACGACGTTAGGTGTAACTTGAACAGAAGTGAATGGGAATTTACTGAAGAGTTCACCTCTGCAGTAACCCAGGTAAGATGGATCCGCTGGGATGAAGGATTGTATGGGTTTCTTGTATGGGTGAACGTGAATTTGATTCACTAAAATTTTAAATAGAAAGTTGTACTCACCTTAGTTAGATCAAGTAGACTGAGCCTTTTCTTTAACATTATTATTATTATTATTATTATTATTATTATTATTATTATTATTATTATTATTATTATTATTATTATTATTA
>JAAAQI020152643.1:0-10581 GCA_011800005.2 Stichodactyla mertensii | reverse complement strand
ACGTGGATAGCTATTTCGGCCTTATTGGGCCTCATCAGCACGTCGCAGCTTTGTAGCAAAACAGCTAGTTGACTGTTAAATTAGCGTAATCATTGTCTTCGAAAACAATGCATCAGGTAGACTAGATTATTTTGCCATTGAAATCAACGTGGATAGCAGATAGTGCAAGGGACTAGTCGTATGTGGACTGGGGGCCGGCTTGTCTCTCCCCTGATGCCTTCGGGCTAGAACATTATCCTGTAATTCTGCACCGTAAGGACCAAAGGGCACTTAATCACCAGTCAAGTCTGAGGATATCTACGGATTATACGGATATCTTCTGATGATTCTACGGAGCATGGCGGTACTTTTTGGAATAATGAATTAGATATTTCTTTGTGGTAGTCTTGGGTTCGAATCCTGGAGAAAGTGATTTTTTCCCTTTCTTTCTTTTTTCTTCTTTTAATTGGCTCGTTTTAAAAAATTCCACATAATGCAGTGAAATTGAGACACTGTGTATAGTTCTAGTTGAAGAAGGGAAGTTGGGAATTTTCTTTAATGTGTGTGTTTTACATTTTGAGGTGGATAATTCATCCCTAACTGGCGAGTCTGAGCCTCAAGCACGAAATCCAGACTGTACCAACGAAAATCCTCTAGAAACCAAAAACCTGGCGTTCTTTTCAACCAACGCTGTCGAAGGCACCTGCACCGGACTTGTTATTCAAACAGGAGATTCTACTGTCATGGGACGGATTGCTAACCTTGCAAGTGGTCTAGATACTGGAAAGACACCCATTGCTATCGAAATCGCACACTTCATTCACATTGTCACCGGGGTTGCTGTTTCCCTGGGTGTTTCCTTTTTTATCATCTCCTTGATATTGCATTACACGTTGCTTGAAGCTATCATATTCTTGATCGGTATCATCGTGGCTAATGTTCCTGAGGGCCTCTTAGCTACTGTTACGGTATAGACATAAATCGTATTTAAGACATGTTGATCTTTCAAGGGGGAAGAATTGCACTCTCGACGCCAGAGCCCTGTAATTCTTACTGCGATAAATTTGGCAGTTCGTCACGAGCATGCGCAGTAAGAACAACAGGGCTCTGGGGTCGAGAGTAGGAAGAACTGTATAAAAATATCCAAGCGCTGAGGGTGTAAGTACTGGGCCCCCTTTTTTCCAGTTTTTACTTGTGATTTCGTTGATATATGCAGTCGCTAACATTTAAAGTCTATAGTGTTTTTCTCTTACTTGTGCGCAAGTCTTGCTGGTAAAGTCACCAGGTCTCTGGGGCGAGATTGGCCGTTTGTGTACAAATGCTAAGCAAAATCCATCTGTCTACAACAGGTATGCCTGACGCTGACTGCTAAACGTATGGCCTCTAAGAACTGCTTAGTTAAGCACCTTGAAGCTGTGGAAACTCTTGGTAGCACATCAACCATTTGTTCTGATAAAACTGGTACACTCACCCAGAACAGGATGACCGTCGGTAGGGTCTGTTTACTATGTGGTATATGCTAATAACGTATGTAATTTGGTATTATTTCATTAAATTACAGCTCACATGTGGTTTGATAACAAGATAGTTGAAGCAGACACAACGGAAGATCAGAGTGGAGTTGCAATGGATAAGGTAATTATCAATAGCTGAACATTTCGCGTACTTTTCATAATAAGAAAAATATCGTGGACGATTTCGCCCTATTTCTGTGGTCAGTTATTGTAATGGAGCTCATAGCTGCCCTGTTTGATAACTTTACTGTTACAAATGATTGTCAATTAATCCTCCAACATGGCGCGCGGCTAGGGTCTTTCGTTATCAACCCTCCCCACCCCCCATCACAAAATAATAGTATTGTCTCTGACCGATCATAATGCATCCCTATACAGTCAGACACCTGGAATGCCCTTTGCCGTATCGCAGGACTGTGTAACAGAGCTGAGTTCGCTGTTGGCGCTGAAAATAAACCAGTTTTGAAACGGTAAATGTGACCCAAAAATAAAGTAGTAGACATTTATTAATCCAGTCTCCAAGAATAATACAATACACTCTGCAAATTTGTGTTGATTATGTGAAAATATGTCTCACGCTTCTCTTGTGTGCATGAAAACAAAAGATGTGTTCTATTGCATCATTACAAGGCTAGAGGTGTATCTGTACATGATTAGTACACTTATGCATAGTTCTATTAGGTATGCCTTATGTTAGAGGTCTGAGCACTTCATTTGTCAATCTGTTGTTTTATGTATAGTGACACCATGGGTGGAAATGCATCCGAAGCGGCTCTTCTTAAATGTGTGGAACTCCAAGTTGGTAGTGTTCACCTCATGAGAACTAAACAGCCAATGATCGCAGAGATTCCTTTTAATTCCACCAATAAGTACCACATTACCATTCACGAGATTGAAGACTCAGACGAAAATAGCCATATCTTACTTATAAAGGGTGCTCCGGAGCGCGTTCTTGACCGCTGTAGTACGATTCTTTTAGATGGAAAAGAGCAACCGCTTGAGAAAGATATGAAAGAAGCTTTTGAACAGGCTTACTTAACTCTTGGTGGTTTCGGTGAACGTGTGCTTGGCTTTGGTCATTATTACTTGTCTAAGGAAAAATACCCTAAGGGGTATGAATTTATAACAGATGACGTAAGTAGACTGTATGATTAGAGTAGATTAGAGCAGTTTACGTATATGAATGTGAAAACCGCGGTAAGGACTTTGGTATTCTTATTGGAGGAGAGGGAATCTCGTTCTTTGTGATTGGTTAAAGGGATGTGGTCAATTTCGGGCACCAACATTTTCATGGTGCGGAAAATGTTCATACGAAAAGTGCTCTACGTGGGGATGTACGACACAGTGCGGATTTTTTATCCCGTAACCTTAATGGCAGTGTCGTGTCTCAACACTCTGATTGGATGAGAAACTTTTCTTACTCTTTGATTGGTCCAACAAAGTGTCATCAATTTCGTACCACGACTGTACCGCAATGCAATTTCTCACTTATATACAAAATTAGCTGGAACTAAAATTCATAATAAATTGTATATCTTGACGTTCGCAAATAAGAAAATACTGTACACAAATTCATGCATCAATCCATTAATTTTATCTAGCCAGTGAATTTTCCGTTGGAAAACCTCTGTTTTGTGGGTCTCATGTCCATGATTGATCCTCCACGAGCCGCCGTGCCCGATGCTGTTAGCAAATGCCGAAGTGCTGGTATCAAAGTCATAATGGTTACTGGAGACCATCCTATCACAGCAAAGGCGATTGCACGTGGCGTTGGTATCATCTCCGAAGGTGAAAAGGCAAATTAGTAAAAGAGAATTTCGTATGAGTGGGAAACGTAGGGAACTGACTTACAGCACATCTACGGTGTGGTACGCAGTAACACTGAAATAGCTTCCCATTGTTTTCATGTAAATCATCCAATCACAATCCGCAGTTACGGTTACGGTTAAGTACGGTATGCTACGGTACGGCTGCGAATTTGCCGTAGCGTTTCTCACTCGCACGAAATCCGCTCCAATACTTAACGAGTGATATTATTCGGCCACTTGATTACTTTTGTTAATGAGTATGTTGCATTACTGTCTGCAGGTACTGAGACAGTAGAAGACATTTCCGTAAGACTGAATATTCCCGTTGAAGACGTCAACCCAAAAGACGCCAAAGCGATAGTTGTTCATGGCGGAGAACTCAAGGTTTGTACAAAATGAATATATGACATATTATACAACTATACAAAATGGATTTATTACATAGAACAGATTTCGTGTGACTGTGAAAAGCTCGCGCCATGAACACGGTCGTGACACGGTCAAGGCACGGCGCAAGGCACGGCAAAATTCTAGAAAACAACACGTTGGCAAGGCACGCCTACGGCACCAATCGTGCCGCGAGCTTTTCACAGTCATGAAATCTGCTCTAATGCTGTCCGAGAAGGAATAATTAAAAGTAATTGCAATTAATTGTGTGCTATTAAGAATATGGAGCAAGATCGGATGGATGACATCCTGAGAGACCACACGGAGATTGTGTTTGCGCGCACTTCTCCTCAGCAGAAGTTAATCATTGTGGAAGGATGTCAAAGGATGGGCGCCATTGTTGCTGTGACTGGTGATGGTGTCAATGATTCTCCTGCCTTGAAGAGAGCTGACATTGGTACGAGAATTTATTCTTATTTCTTCATTATAACTGATGAATCGTCAATTGGTATTCCATATTCCATTGAAAGGTGTTGCCATGGGAATAGCTGGATCCGATGTGTCTAAACAAGCTGCTGACATGATTCTATTGGATGACAACTTTGCTTCTATTGTTACTGGAGTCGAAGAAGGTAAACCAGTATTGATCATAGTAGGGAGTTAGTGAGTGAAATACTCTCAGTGATAGGAGTTCCAATCTTCCAATGTGTAAGACTACGGTACAACGAGGGATCTCTGGACTGCCGAGCTCGTTTTATTGATCCTTGTTCTTAGAAGTTCTCTACAAGTTAAGCGTTTTGATCTAACTACACAAACTAAGGCAAAGCCAGGTTGACTAAAAGGACTTTCCTTAGTCGGGATTCCTTACTCGGCCACTTTCCTTACTTAGTTCTGTACCTTCCAGTGCAACCAGAACTACAACTCAGCCTTGTTCACAACTAAGTACAATATTGAATGAATTATGGACCGGCTTTTTCCCCACTGCCTTATGGCCCAAGCGCGTAGCGCGCCGGTCATAAAAAAAAGTGGGGAAAAACGAGGTTCCATAACTTACGTACGGACCGAGCAAACGAGGTTAATAAAATGTTTATTATATGGCAAGGCGAACGCAAATAAGGTTGATGGTTCGTACCGTAAGTCATGGACCGCACATTGACCAATGAGAGCGCTTGAAATTACCTTGCCATATATATTTTACCATAACCGTAACTGACCACGGATCATTTCAATGCTAATTTAAACCGTACCGTGTATGCGCCTGAAATTAGTTTCCAAGTCATACAAAAATTTTTCATATCCTCAGCGCCCCACCCATTCACACACTTTCGAAACATATACAATATTTCTGCACAGGGCGCACATTTCTTAAGAGCCTTCTTTCGTCAAATTAAGTTTAAGTGAGTAAAAGAAAAATTGAAAAAAGAAAAGAAAAGAAAAGAAAAAAAGAAGTTTGAGTAGGTATTTAATCATAATTCATTGGCAATGCTTTTCTATCTCTCAGGTCGACTCATTTTTGATAACCTGAAAAAGTCCATTGCCTACACTCTGACTAGTAACATCCCTGAGATCACTCCATTCTTGATGTTCATCGTGGTCGGTATTCCTCAGCCGCTTGGAGTGGTCACCATCCTATGCATCGATCTGGGCACTGATATGGTATACCCAACCTTATTTTTGATATTCTCTTATTCTCAGTGCTCTACTTCAGACGAAAATCAAATATTTATATACAGACAAAATTGCTCAACTAGGTACCCGCCATCTCTCTGGCCTATGAAGCTGCTGAAAGTGACATAATGAAACGTAAGCCTAGAGATCCTAAGAGAGACAAACTTGTCAATGAAAGGTATTTGTAATAAACTCTTCTTAACTCGGTAAATCGTAAACTGTACATAAATATTATATCAAACAATACAATTACCTTATACTTGGATGGTTTCGATTTACGTTTTCAGGCTGATTGCTATGACATATGGACAAATTGGTTTTATTCAGGTACAGATTTTCCTTCTGTTTTTGGTTTTCTGCTTTTTTCTTTCTTCTTTCTTCTTTCCAGATTTTCTTTTATCCTTCTCTTGTCTCTCAGTTTTTCGTTGAATATTATTTTTTCTCACAATAAGTAACTGTAATTGTGAAGATAATATCTGGGAATTAGGCCCGTTGCAGCTAATAGTCACGTGATGATATATTACTTCAGTAGTGGATGAATGGAGCTCACATCCCTTTGGGAAGGCAACAATTTAATCGTATTTGTTTGTTTGAAAGGCTTTGGGTGGATTTTTCACGTACTTCGTAATCATGGCAGAGAATGGTTTCCTTCCTCAAAAGCTGATAGGAATCAGGGCAGAATGGGAAGACAGGAACAATAACGCAGTACTGGATAGCTATGACCAAGAATGGGTGAGATATACTACTAATATTTTGATATGCATCCAAGTACAACATCACTCTCACGGTGAGGTGAGTGAATGAGTGATTGGTAGGTTCCTGGCCTCACGCACTAGCATGGCTCGGACACAAGGCATAACTCCACTGAACCAATCACAGCGCACAAGAATACTGCTCATCCAATGAAAATGCTTTGACACGGCACACCATCACGGTCACATCACGGCACGTCCGTACGGTAGGTTTTTCACTGTCAGGCGACAACTGCTCTAATTAACGTCACGTGACACTCAAAAATATACGAAACCAGGATGATTCTAGTATCTCTTGAAAAGATAACAGCTCTAGTAACTCCTAATCCGCATGGCAAGGCACGACACAACAAGTCCGTCTTGTGCTGAGATCTTGGCCAAGCAAATGACATCTACTCTAGGATACGAGTATCAAGACCAAACTACACATGCTCGCGTGATGAAAGCTGAGACCAAGTGTCGTAAAATATGTTATGTTCCGGTATATTTGATTTGGAATTAGTTTAATGGTATGTAAACTTGGATATTTCATGAAAGTCGCACTTGATAAGATAAATTGAAAGCAAATATTGCAATTTCTATATCCCATGGTCTCACTTTTTCAGCCCTTGAGCATGCGTTTAGAGCACGCATGTATTCATGTATAGTTGTGCTATGCTAAACTACTTGTCTTTGCTTACTTCAGAGTTATCATCAAAGGAAGATCCTCGAATATACATGTCATACAGCATTCTTTATCAGCATCGTTGTCGTGCAGTGGGCTGATTTAATTATCTGTAAGACCAGGAAGAACTCTATTATCACACAAAAGATGACGTAAGTATATCTGATCTGATTGATTTAAAGAGGGTGGGATGTTTTTAATAAGCGCTGTTCCCCCACATTTCAGAAAACCAAACCCAAACTAAAATGTATAGAATATTTATAGAATATTTTAAGATATTACTGATTAATAGGAGAAAGAAAAGGAGAAGAAGAAAGGGAAAAAACAAAGAAACAAAACAAAACAAAACAAAAAACAAAAACAAAAACAAAAAAAACGATTTGCATGCATGGGTGGTCACCCATCCTGGTAATAACCTGGCCTAACGGGCCTTGACTCACTGTCTTCAAAGACCACGTTTCTTCCACTAGACCACGGATTCAGTAAATTAGTGTAATCATTGTCTTCGAAAACAATGCATCAGGTAGACTAGATTATTTTGCCATTGAAATCAACGTGGATAGCAGATAGTGCAAGGGACTAGTCGTATGTGGACTGGGGGCCGGCTTGTCTCTCCCCTGATGCCTTCGGGATAGAACATTATCCTGTGATTCTGTACCGCAAGGACCAAAGGGCACTTAATCGCCAAACAAGTCTGAGGAGTCCATACTGCGCCTCAGCTTCTACGGATGTCTTGGGGGGTATGGCGGTACTTTTGGGAATAATTAATGAGATATTACTTTTGGTAGACTTGGGTTCGAATCCTGCAGATAGGGTTTCTTTTGATGTTTTTCTTTCCTTTTTTCTTTCTTCTTTTAATCGGCTCTTTTTTAAAATAATACTTACGTCTACAATCGTGGTTTAAACTATTTAAATGTTCTTTTTAATATATTGATTATAAATCTTACATTCGTTTACTTCTTCATTTATTTTTGTTTGTGATGATCGTACAGAAACAACATATTAAACTTCGCCTTGGTATTCGAGACATTGTTGGCAGCTTTGCTCTCTTACACCCCAGGTCTGAACCGTGGCTTAAATATGTATCCACTTAAGTAAGTATAATTTGATTGTTCTAAAGTTTATTTTCTCGAGAGTGTATGTTTATTACCGTGATTTTGAGACATATTGTAGAACGGTTTCGCACGAGAATTTACTGTACCGTAACCGTATTGGAATTGGATAATTTAAACGAATGGGAATCCATTAGTACCATAGCTGTACCGTACATTACCGTAACGGTAGCTACGCGTTGTGATTGGATGATTCACTGCACTGTGTACGTGCTGTAAGTCCTACCGCACATTTCCCACTCGTGCGAAAACCGCGCTAATGTATTTGCCATGTTAGGTAGTCAGTCCCATACGCTTCCCACTCGTACTAAAAAAGCCCTAGGTTGCCTGCTAAACCACCTCAGTTGGCTTTCCCTGCTAATCAGTATATACCCCCCCCTCTTTTTTTGATATTCATACTTCTTAACAATTTCTAGTACTCATTAATTATTCACGAGGTAACTAGCCAACCACGAACAAAATTAATTCAATCCACCGACTGAATAAAAAAATACTTCAGCCGATAGTACTCACGGGTCGCTGAAGATGATATGGAATTGGAATCTCTGATCAAGAAACTCCAATACCACTCAGAGCCTTTAAGCACTACACCCACGTGCACCGAATAAGTTTGGCTCTGATGCCAAGGGTTCTGTATTTTTTGGTCACGATTTTCCGTGTGGGATGCATAAACAGTGATTAATATGACGTTCACGCATGCGCAAAAGATGTGATTATTATTCTTATTTTAAACCAAAAAAACCCGTTCTCGTTTAATAAATAGATCCCTCCCGAATAATTAATGAGTACTAGAAGTCGTTCCAAAGCCTCCAAATCGGACTAGACAGGGTTTCCAGTTCTCGGCTTCGCCTGGGACTGGAAACCCCGTCTAGTCCTCATTGTCGGCTTTGAAACATTACATGAAACCTTCACGCCTAAATATTTAACCACTCTTTTTTATCCTAGTGCAACGTGGTGGTTTCCAGCTGTACCTTTCAGTTTGTTGATCTTCGTCTATGATGAGTTTCGTCGTTATTTCATTCGCAAATGGCCTGGATGTGAGTATGCTGTATAGTATTAATCCACTAAGGGCAATAAAGAGTTCCTTTAGTAACATTTTGTACACCACTCTTTGACTTTTTTTTTAACATAAACTTCTACCAAAATGCCTTAAAGAATATATCCCTGTTTGACGTTTTGCGCAAAAACTGCCTCGTACACGTATTACAGTTTGTCACACCGCTCATGCTAACAAAGTGAACTCTTCTTTTTTGAAGGCTGGCTTGAACAAGAGACCTATTATTAGGACGATTCGAAGACTCGACAAAAACGAAACCATCAGTACAGTCAACTCGACCTTCTTGTGAAAGCTGTAACGTGATTGGAATAAGTAAAAACATATTTAAACGAAAAAACATTTTATTTATAAATTTACATTTGGCAGGACGTATTTAAAATGTACATTCACGAAAATATTATTATGGTGGCAAAGAGTAATTTTATCTTGAACATACACATTTTCAACATTAAAAATAAATACTTTATTGACGTCTTAAATTTTCTCCTAAATTTTCGAGTTACGTTAATTGAAACAAGAAAATGAAATTTCTAAACTGCTAAAGATGAAATACAAAAATAATACAAAACTTTTTCATACATTGTTTCACCAATAAATAAAAGTTGGATAATTGATAAAATTGTTGGTTTGTGCAATCGAAAACACTCAAATTTAAGAAGCAAGAAAACGTATTAGTTCATTCACTGTAATCCCTTTATTCTCGCCCAGCTCATGACGATAGGAAGAGAGAGATTTAGCAGTTAGTTCTGTTACCTCCGCTAGTGTCTCGTCTTTTTTTGGGGAGAAGGTGGAGGGTTCACGGAATGGACTAACACTGCATTTGTTCTAGGTACAAACTATGTTACTAAGCAATTTGATTGACCCAGTAGAAGGTATTATATTCGCTTATTCAATTCCATTCTATGACTGCACCAGGCCACCTTTGATAAGAGACAAGACAAGAAACGTGAGAAAGATGTTGATTCAACTCAAAGTGCCGAGATTGAGACTTACTTGGTCCTAAGGATATGTTCAACGGGGTGAGTATCTTCGGTAATTTCAGACTCGTCTACGATATCTCGGGTATCTACAAAACGAACAGAAATGTTCATGGTTGCGCATTTTCTCGATGGCTGCGCATTTAATCGATGGTTGCGCGTTTAATCGATGGTTGCGCGTTTAATCGATGGTTGCGCATTTTATCGTTGGTTGCACAATTTATCGTAGGTAACGCACATGTAATTTTCCTTGTGTACACCAATGGTTCTCGTTATCTGCGCACAACTCTGTTGTTTGCGCACACCACTGTTGTTAAGTCATAGTTATTTGCGCACGTTGTAATTGTTTGCGCACGTCGTGATTGCGTGTGCAGATCAAAGCTATACATTCACCCGAGTATACCTTACCAACAGTAATGAGATCATCAAGGGAAGAGCTATATTTAGTCGTTCCATTATAGTAGCTGAGCATGAATCGACGTTCAAGTCTCCTACAAAAACAGACATTCTTATTAGATAAATACACAGGATGATGATGAGAAGCCCAGAAAAAATTCAGTCAGTCTGCTATGATGTTGGACTACGTGACTACGTGATGTAGTTCGTATGTTAAGAACCATTAGATCGACCCAGCTCACCATTAGAGTCTCCAGTAGCTCAGTG
>JAAAQI020152632.1:0-10582 GCA_011800005.2 Stichodactyla mertensii | reverse complement strand
TTCCACAGGGAGCCCGTGAAGTTGCCCACCTTGTTAGTATATTATATAGTAATAAAAAAATGTAACCAAGCGGGGGTGTAGGGTAGGTGACAAAAATCGATAGCGCGCTCGCAGAAAAAAAGACAAAGATCATGACAAAACAGCTCATTTCCTTTATTACTGCAGTGCTTAGCCTGTGACCAGTCTCATTGTAGAGTGATTGCAAAAAAACCCGTGGAATAGTTAGTAGTCTAATAGAGGTTAGTAGACGCTAAATCCATTCTTTTCTTTCATTGGGATTTGACTATTAGATTTTGTTTCATGGGATTTTTGCAATCACTCTAACAGAGTCATTACTTAATAGTGGTTACCGTACTTGAATTTTAATCTACATCTACAGCATGTATTCTATTCTATTAACATTTTCCATGTGGATTATCAACAGAGATGTCATCACAAATTTGTTCAATTATCCTGACTATAGGTGGATGTAATGTACATTAACATATTTTGTTTTGGTTAATGTCATTTAAATTGCCAACCAAAAACCTATTGGATCATCCAATAAAGCAATGTGATAAAAACTATTGTTAAAATACAAGTTGGAACATTAACATGACTGACTATTTTTATAACATTAAATCCACCTATTGTGGTTTGGATTATAACTAATAGACCCTTTCCCGAATTCACTTGGATGATCATGAAACAATGGTTCAAAGTCAAGACTGAACTTGATTCTTTTGTTTATCAAGGCCAACCTTGACTTGAAACCATTGTTTCGTGATCATCCAAGCAAATTTGGAAAAGGTCTATTGATTTTCAAAATTAACTTGGGTATTGACACTAATGTTGTATAATTTTTATACTCAGTGACTTGATAAGTACAAACCACACATTATCATAATAGACCCTATGCAAAAAGCCTGGACTGAGGAATACTACTTTCTGCTCATGTGCTAAAGTCACAACAACCAGCCTTCAAAAGAGCATGCTAACATTAGTAAATAAACCAAATTTCACTTTCTTAGCACAAATACCTAAGAAGTTACAGTGATTTAAATTTAGAAGGATTTGTATGTAAAACACAGCCAAGGCCTGACCAGCCTCGTTTTGATGTTTTTGGCACATTTTAAATGCTTATAACTCTGCAAGGATTTACCATTATTTTTTGAAACTGCACATTTACTAATTCACTGATGGTCTTTCATGTGAGGACAAAATATTTTCTCAATTCGTTAAGCTTTTGATTTATGCAAATTAGTGGTGGCCATTATTGCATAGGGTCTGACTGTTTATAACATTACGTGTACCTATTGTGGTTTGGATTGTAACTAATTGATTTTCAAAATAATGCTGCACATTGGGGATGTCACAACTCAGAAGAACAAACCTCAGAAAAAATATTTTTCATCTCCTTGAGTCCGATTTCTGCCATTTGGTTTTTAAGTGATATTTATAAAACGAGTAGCAGTGTTTTTGATATTTGATAAAACACGTGCTGCTTGTTTTATAAATGGCTTAAACAACGTCTAGGTATGTTCTCATATTCTGCTGATTTTTTTCGAAATGAATCAAATTTGGCCGAGAAAATCCAAGTTAAAGTTGAAGACCATTCTATATCAGAGATATAAAACTCCTTCATGGTCCCTGATTTCTATTGTGTTTTGCTCATTAATTATTCATGAGTTTTTTAATGACTTTTATAAAATAAAATACAACAAAATAAATAGAGATTATCACGTTAAGAACTTGATATTGTTTTATATAATATGATGAGTGAAAAACGATATCAAGCTCTTAACATGTCATAATTTGTTTATTCCACATTTAGGGTCGATACAACACAAAAAATATTTTATTGTTCAAAATATCATTGGACAGTTTACCATGAAGAAATATCATATCACTTCACTGATATGAATTTTATTCATGGCTTTATCACACGGATATCGATCCTAAATGTGTAATAAAATATATGTTTCTCCATGTTCTTTTCAGTATAATTTTGTTTGTCTGAGTCGTGCATCTATTAGGATCAAGGGCTATTTTTAGAACTGAGGCGCAGCACTATTAACTCGGGTATATATATAATATGGAAATATGTTGTATAATTTTTATACTAATTGATTCGACAAGTACAAACAATTACATGGAAAAGTCTGCTAGCTAGTGCTGTACATTTTCAAGGGAAATGAAATGTTTCCTTACAGGAATCCCTTTAGCTTCTACCTCTGCCAAATAAGGCTAACAAGAGTAGAAAGATCCTGATGATGTCAAGGTACAGAGCCAAGGCACCAAAGATGTACTCTTCTGGGCTCAGTTCGTACTTCTTGCCTCCCATAATCAGCTGGGTGTCGTAAGCAAGAAACTATATAGAGAAATGAAATTTGAAAATTTATTACTGATAATGTAAAAAGTAATGTGAGACAGCAGTCACAAGTGTGCATGGATAAGAATGGCAGTTTCAAAATGTGGTAAAAGGCATGGGCCTTAAAAACAGGTTTTCTCAGTAAAATCTTCAATGTTTAATGTGAATCTGTTTTCCGACTAGAGAATTACCCAATCTTTTGGAGAGGGCCCTAAAGGTATTTGCTAGAGACAGGGGAGGACCATGACAGTTGAAAATTGTTGGAAATCTCCCATAGCTCAAAACTACTTACAAGTAGTAGCTGTTATAAAATGACCAAGATCAAAAGACCACAAAGTCTCTTACTAAGATTATAAATAATGCCACACAAATGGTCAACCATCATTTTATATATTGCCACATAATTATAGATGCTTGTAACAAATACTCCCATAGCATGGATTGTGCAGAAGTAATTTTGGATTACATTTTACTCTCACATTTTTTTTCTCTTCACTACAGGACAGAGACAAATATGTTTGCATGACTCATAAAATATCAGCAGCCATTGCCTGAAAGACCATCTAATTGTATGTGTAAGTTGAATTTACAACATGAGCAGCCATGTTGTATCAGAATTAACAACATGAGCCAAAGGGAAGTGATTGTAAATCTGATACAACACAGATGCAAATGTTGTAAACTACTTCAACAACATCTAGGTATATGTTCTCATGTTCTACTAATTTTTTTTTTTGAAATGAATAAAGTTTGGCTGAGAAAATTCAAGTTAAAGTTTTTGCATTTGAATTACCTTCTCCATGGTCAATGATTTCTATTGTGTTTTGCTCATTAATTTTTCATGGTTGTTTAATAATAATTATGCTTTTGTACTTACAGCAACAAACAACAGAGCTATTGCTCCACCAAGTATGATCATGCCAGCCTGAACAAAAAAAATTATTTGGTATCAACAAGGCCTTAATTACATATTAATTATATATACCAACAATATGACTGTGATTGTTATGATAGTTTATTATTCATTTTCAACATAAATAATTTATGACATTATTAAATGAAACATTTGTCACTGAGTTTTTTAATTGATGTTTTGGTCAAGATACTGTAAACTTCATCAGTGAAATGGCCATGCAAATTGCAGAGTGCTCTCAATCCAAACTCAACACTTGGCATGTGTCCATCTAAATATGAATTAATGTACTTGGTTAACTGCTAACCACTCAAGATTAAGCTAAAGTCTGACTCACTTGGCTATGCATATAGTAGCCTCATGTGTGCATTCATCGTGGAACTCAATGGATGCATCCTGAGTGTTGACCATTATGCAAGATTAATTCATGTTTATTGCACGTGCATTGACTTACTGTTGTTTTGAGCAACAGCCATAATGGAGTGAAGACTGACAGGAAGAACAGTGCTATAGCAGCACAGAACAACACTCCTCCCCAGGTAGTGAAGTCATACTGCAAAATAAATAAAGAAGACAATTTCTTTATAGTAAACAATTGCATCAATAAACGTTTCAATGCTAGTAACATTTTGTAACATATGCTGTCATCCGTTACCAATCTTTAAAAAATATTTCAATGGCAGTTTAAGATTTATTTAAGGGGGGTTAACATATATAATTTTTTCTAGGCTGTTGTCATCACTGGATGACATGATGCTTTCAAACTAGAAAAATCCTACAATTTTTGTTGCAGTCAAGTTTTGCTCAAATAGGATCCAGAAACAGAAAGTATAAAAAATGTAACAGAGCAACAAAATATTTTCATCCCTCAATATAAATCTTTGAAATATTCACCTTGGTTTGGCATGAGAAGAGCATCACAGACATGCACACCAACTAAAAAGATAAAAAATTTTTTATTCATAAGTTAAAAAACATATACAATATGTTTACGGTACCAGTAAATGTTAAAGAAATGTTTTAAAAAATAGAAAAGTATCACAGGCTAAAAATGTTTTTGTATTACTAAATATTGCATTGTTACATTTCTCACTATACCCTAGCTATAGGTAGTCCTACAGAAAGGTATCATACATGCAGCAATTATTTATTTGTTATAAAGCCCTTTGGATATTTTGGTTGACACGATTACACAAACTAACATCTGGGTCAAGGTCCAGGCTTTGTGAAATCAATGAACTACAACATCTCAAGTGGGATATGAACCAGTATGGACCAAATCCACTTGCATGTAATGTTTTCCCATTTCCCCATTTCCCATTTCAGACCACGTGTCATTTACTTGGGTACCAGTATTGTTTCTTTGTTTTTCAGTAGTGCTTGAGAAGATCATATTCTCAAGGGAATGACAGGTGGTGTGTAATGGGAAAGCATTACATCCAAGTGAATTTGGTCTATTCAACTCCATCATGACATGTAACTATGAACCATTATTGTTTAATTGCAAGTTACATAACATGCAAGTTTCATAAAGTTTTATTTACCGCAGTCACCCCCATCACTATGAGGACCACATTTGTGTCATGGAAGCTGGAAGAAAAAAGTTGGGAGAATGTTAATGGGATAAAATTATCTAAAATTAAGTAGATAGTGCCAGTTTGTTTGCAAAATTTCTGTGGCAGCACATTTCACACTCAAGTGGCTTTTAGCACATTTAAAAAGGTTTCCAATATCTGGAAGTCTTGAAAAATGGTTGTTTGAACTTGATTTCAGTGCTATCGCTACTATTTCTGGTCAATTTAGTAGGACAATTGATTTTAAGGCTTACAGTTGATTTCAGTCAAACCAGTACCAATTAACCTTGAAAAAGATCATGTCCAGGTATTTGTGCAACACAAAGATACATTTGTTCTTATTAGTCATTTCTGTAGCTAGTTTCAGAGTCTGATGTATGGCAAGTAAACAATGAATGTGGTGGTTCATCTCGATACTAAGTAAGTATGCCACATTAGTTCCCCCATTTGAGGTACCCAAACCTTTATTGCATAACCCAGATGTGGGTGTATGCTAGCAAGGAAAAGGGTGTTTCTTATACAAGGTAAATTTATGTACTTTGTGGATCAATAACATAGCCTAGATATTGGTTTGTTTTGTACTTTGTGGCTGCACTTGTTTCTTACATGTTAAAAGTGAATGTGTGTTGAGAGTTTAGTATAAAGACTACAAAAAATTATGAAGTTGAATTACCTCGAGATAGTGGCCACAAGATATGACAAAGAAACTGTCTGAAGGAACAATTAAAAATTTTCCATTATGTGCAGTCAGAGCTGTAGCTTGGGGCCCCACACTTCCCCACTATTAATTTTTGGTGACTACCTGGTCTGATAACATGGTTAACTTTGTATACAGTCAATTCAAAAAATGTTGTTGTTGACTGGCCTTGAGCCTATGTGACGGGACCATTAAGGCCCACAGAGTGTGGGTAGAAATCACCAAAGCAGTTAACTACATATCTGATCAAAAATACAATATGCCCGGGTTGCCTTAAAGTATTGACATTCACGAGCTTTTTTGATGATTCATGTCCCCAAAATGAAAACTGAAGCAGCATCCATCTATGCAGCAATACCGCAAGGTCTATCAAACAATTTGTTTCAAAATGTAGGAGTTTTCTTCCACAAAACCCAAAAGAAAGGCATACATTTAATGGCATGGGTTGCTGTGCACCATTGTAATCTTCTAATAATAAGCACAAACAGTAACTAATTCACAGCAAATAGGGACCGGCCATTATTTATAGGGGGGGCTGTTGCAAATAGGGGGTGAGTCACCAATTTTTATGCAGGGAGAAAGGGGGGATTATCTAAATATTTATGCAAAGCTTTTGTCATCACTGGTACTAATGCATGTAGTTGGTGCGGGGGGTGCGGGGGGGTGTGGGAACAAATTGTTCCTCATGAAAAGGGGGGGTCAGGAAAAAACAAACATGGCATATTCACTCTTGCACCAGTCGCACTATAAATAATGACTGGTGCCATAATTAAAATTTCAGTGATGTCCACCCATATCCTCTCTTTTGGTCCAGTTGTATAGGCTTGAGGCTGATCAATCACAATGTTTTTAGGTGATTATAAACATCCAATAATAAATTAGAGTGATTTTCCTTCGACCAAGAAAGAAAAATGACTCTATAGTTTGTGCTAGTTGATAAAGAACAAAAGAAAACAATAGGTTTAGAGTCTACTACTAACTATTAGTTAAAAAAAAAAAAAAAAAAGGTAAAGCTATGCATTTATAATGCACAAATATCTATATGAATATATTCAAATGTGTGGGACCACCATTACCATGATCATCCGAGCCACGTGAAGGTCTAACCATTTGCAGATATTATTACAAAGGCAGCACCTTCTCTTCAGTTATTTTAAGACCCTGAGTGTTGGTCTGGCCGGGGCTTGAACCCACGACCTCCTGCACAAGAGACCGATGCTCTACCAACTGAGCTAACCGGGTGGTGGTTAGTTTGCCTATTATTTCATGGTTGAAGGAAAATCACTCTACTAATGCTAGTTACTAGTAGACTCTGTGTTGTGATACTCTTAGACTGAATGGAATTTGTGCCCAAAGTTTTCACCTAGCTTATTTACCCTTTGGTTTGCTCAGCTGGGCCCCCAAAGGAGATATAGTAATATTTTTCTTGTATACTTTTTAAAAAGTAATTAAGCAATTAGTTATGAGTTGTAGGGTTTATTTACACACAGCAATTATCATTTTGTAAGCAGATTTCATGCAATAGTTCTCAGTCAAAATCATATTGTGCAATGTAAACTGCTGGCTTCAATTCATATTTCCCCTTTATGATCATTTAAACACTACAGATTATACAATGTTATTCACAAAGGAAAATGTGTAAACAAATAAAGTGAAAAATGCGTAACTTGGCCATTTAATATATTATACTTACAAACAATGTCAAGCAAATCAGATTGCCTGGATACTTCCTCCTATAAAATAAATGCATATAATAAATGCACAAAATAAATGCACAAAATAAATGCAATCACATCATAAAAAAAGGTGCAAAGAAAAAATTTCACACTCTCTGAAGTCTATTTCTTAAAGGAATTAATCTACATATTATTTCCATTACTTAAAATATTACATTAATAGAATGAAAGATATTTAATTTATTTATCATGGATGAAAAAACAAACAATACTTAATATTCAACTGTCTCACAGCTCCATGAATACAATGTACACTATCACCTGATGAAGACTAGCAGAAGCAGTGGAAACATTGCATTCACACACAAATGCAGAGTTGCAAGACAACTGACAAGTATCACTTATCACTTAACATATACTAACAGTAACTTGATACAACACCATGTTGCAGTGTTGTGATGCAAGATGAAGCAGGGTTTGAGCCAGGCCATGCCATTGCGCCATTCCCACTTTCAAAACTTATTTGTCCCCTTAAAAATTACAAAAAGGGTCAGATTGTCCCCATTCCAAAGAAAACAAATAAATAATTTAAGATTGTGTCCATTTTTATGAGTTAAATCTGTGAATTATTACAAACTTGGCATTTTCTGATTATTGGTCAAGCAAGACTGGGGCGAGAAGGGAGTCTGGGATGAGACACATGGTTTGCACAGCTATTCGAGTTTATTCAGCCATGTCGAAAAGGAAAAGAATATGACCAATATCAAGTTTTTAAGTCAAAAATTTTGAAGATGAAGATAAGAAAGAAGATTAGGATCAGGAAGATAATGAAGATCAGAACCAAAAATGTGTAAGATGCAGCGTAACCCCTGAAAGGTTGAACTGTCTAATGATTGTAAGTATTGAAGGGCCACCTCTAAAAGAACTTGACTTCAGTGCTGCCTTCAAAGAGTGGGCAAAAAAGAACCGAAAGATTGTTTCTGTGTATCACTAATCAATCAATGATCAATTATAATTGATGATGCATAACATGACAGTTACACTATGGGACTATTTTGTTTATCATTTTTATTATTGTTAAAGTATCTGTTAACTTTTCACAAGAAATATATTTTAATACTAAAAAATGGAAAAGCTAAACTAAGGGTACTCTGGTATTTGTATGATTAATTAAAATGTTAATAATATTGTTAAATGTTGTACATCATGTCGAAGATTATTAGTTTTAAAAATGTTGATACTTAACATTCATGAAACTGTATGTGTTGCTTTTATTCTGTTAATACAGTGCATGGCCCCCTAAATTTTAATTTATCCCTTTCTATAATTGTACTACCTTACATTAAAAACCATTAGCTCTGATAAATTTTTGCTATTTGGACAAGTCTTGTCCTTTTTTCTTATTTTATTTCATCTACTATGTGATCCAAGTATTTTGGATTTTAGCAAAATTTTAGCTGTGTGTTTGTGAATGAGTCAATTTTTACAATTACCCTGAATGTGATAAGACAAGATGGCGGGAGCTTCAGGACCTTGTGAGACAAGAAGTTCAAGCCGAGAATTGGAAAATGAAGCTGTAACTGCTTTGAGGGAGGAAATGCATCCATTCTTCAAATCTAGCGAACTTAAAGAGATCATCAGAACTGCAGTCTTTGAAGTCATTAAAGAGGTTTCCAGCAGTTTAACCTTAACCTCAACATTATCATGGCATGATCATGTTTTTGGAATTCACCAGAAGGCTTTGAAACATGTTCACATGTTAAAAGGACTTAAATATACGCTAATTCAGAGATGTTTTAATCAATCTTTATAAATCTGTGATTTGGCCAGTCATGGAATATGCGGACTATGTTAGGATGTTTCAAGTAATCTTTTGGAATCTCTTCAATATGAATCAGCTACATTGAAAGGTACCAGTAAATTGCAGTTATCTGAGCTTTGTTGGGAAGATTTAAAAACAAGAAGATACATGCATAAACTTATTCTTTTTTACAAAATAGTTAATGGCTACACTCCATTTTATCTATATACTCCACTTCCACCAAAAGTTTATGAATTGTCTAGGATTAACTTAAGAAAAGGTAATGATTATTCTCTTTTTAAGATTAATTTGTACTGAATGATATAGGAATTCTTTTTTCCCTTCATCTGTTAATGCTTGGAATTCTTTAGATAATCACCATTTAAAAGGGAGGTTTATCGATTACTTTATCCTTATGAATATAACAAAACTTACAGTATATCTCTCAACTGTTAGGGTGATTTTCCTTCAACCATGAAAGAAAAATGACTATATAGTTTGTGCTAGTTGATAAAGAACAAAAGAAAACAATAGGTTTAGAGTCTACTACTAACTATTAGTTTGCCTATTCTTTCATGGTCAAAGGAAAATCACTCTATGCCTCTGTATTACACAACACCCAGTTGTGTTTTGATTATTGTGCTTTGAATTTTTACTCGTTTAGAATTAATCAAAGTTTGAGCCAGGACTGTGAATCTCAATTGTGGTGTTAAGGAGTCAGTTCAACACTTTCTTTTGTCTTGTTCCCGGTACGCTGCTCAATGTGACAAACTACTTACCTCTGCTGCACAATTAGTCAACAACTGGTTTAATTTATCTAAAGAAAAAAATTTCTATTCCTTTGCATGGTTCTAGTAATTTATCATTTAACAAAAATCAAGTATTATTTTATGCTGTGCAACAATTCATATTAGACTCTGGTCATTTTTGCTAAATTTATCTTATCCTTTCTTTTTTCTATTTCATCTTTTAGTCCTCCTTTAGCAGGATACACACAAACTGTCAAAATAGACAGTTGCACAAAATAGTCACACAAATAACTACATTACATTATTTTATGTTGCAAAGCTGATCAGGGACATCACCCACCTGACACTGTCACAACAAACCAAGACAAAGTAGAGAATAAAGAAAAGGCCACTAAAAGAAACAAAACAAAAATTAACATACAGTATAAGCCAGATTTTCTAACATCCCATGATCTAAACAACTGGATGTACTACATTTGTATTTAGGTGCTATCACAGTGACAAAAATGTACAGTCAACATATGGAATTTAATAATTTATAAAAAGGCAATCAACACCATGGCTGAAACAAATGTGAATATCATCAATTTTCAATTTACATAATTTATTGAATATCTCTGTAACAAAAAGACAAATGGGACAAATGGACAATGCCATTCTTTGTTTACCATGAAATGCTTTCAAATCAGAAAAAATCCTGTAGCACCTATATACCCTTTTAAGTAATGTTTACAACATGAGCTGTCGTGTTGTATCAGAATTTACAACACGAGCCGAAGGCGAGTGATTGTAAATCTGATACAACACGGATGCGAATGTTGT
>JAAAQI020152621.1:0-10583 GCA_011800005.2 Stichodactyla mertensii | reverse complement strand
AATGAGCAGTACCCTACTGAGTCTGCGTATGTTGCTTGCGCTTGTGCTTGCGTCGCTAGTGAGAACCAGGCTTTACAAACAAGCTCAAAAAATTGAAGGAGCCTATCGCTGTTAAATAAATGCTAAACTTTTGACGTTCTAGCTGAACTAATGAAGTTGTAAATACACAACTGCGATGCACTGTTTTAAAGGTAAATTATGTTTTTGTTTTGTTTTGTTTTGCTTGTCTTTTGTCTTTTGTCTTTTGTCTTTTGTCTTTTGTCTTTTTTGTTTTGTTTCTTTGTTTTGTTTCTTTGTTTGTTTTTGTTTTTGTTTTGTTTTGTTTTGTTTTGTTTATTTTTTGTTTTTTGTTTTTTGTTTTGTTTTGTGCTGCTACTGTGCTATTCCTGTCCTGTTTTGTTTTGTTTTGTTTTATTTTGTTTTGTTTTGTTTTGTTTCAATTTAACTGTATATATCAAGATGAGAGCGAAGGAAACAATACATGACATCACATTCAATTTAAGAAGACCGTGAAAACCTAAAATGTGTCTGGAATAGTTAGAATCATGTTCTGACTAATTACATGTGAAGATTTGATTAGGAATTCTCGCATGTAATTGGTTAGAACATTCTAGACATATTTTAGGTGTTCACCATTTTCTTAGTTTTTAAAGGAAATCACTGTGTACGTAGAGTTTATATTTATTATTCCCTGTAAACTACTAATAAAACTACAGGGTAAATTTGAATTTAGTGTAGTGTATTTCACGGGTTATGCAAACCACTCTAAAGGAAATCATTGTGTACCACGTTTATATTTATTATTCCCTGTTAACTATTAATAACACTACAGGGTAAATTTGAATTTTTATCCCTTTAAACGAATAAATAAATGGATCACGTGACATTTCTTTTAGTCGAAATGTCTTTTTTCCGGTGGACAACGTTAATGACATTGACCGTATGTGGTTCATGCGCGCTAATGTGTAAAACAGGTAAAACACTTACCTATTTGATCTCCAGTTCAAACATCCAACTTTCCAAAATTATCCTTGTTTTATTCAAGAAAACTTCGGTTTGCGTATAAATTGAGGCGATACTTATGGTTGTAAGGGATTGGAAAGACAGCTAAGAAAACTCTGAAGCTGAAAGTTTATATGCTCTAAAGAAGTGTATCTAGTTGCGCATCTTAAATTTTAAAAAAATCCTTAGTGTTTTTGTGGAGAATTCGGCAGCAAGTTGCAATTGCAGTTGCCAAGTGAAAATGGAAACCGCTGTCACAATTTTTGCGGGCTCAAATACTAAATGTGTGCACTGAAAAGCAGTCTTCGGGCCTTATCTACTTACAAGTTTCTCGGATTTCCTCACTTGGAAATGTGAAATAAATATCAGTATAAAAAGGAAAAGAAAAGAATTAGAGGATATTACATGGGCGCTCGGAGATGCGAATTTTATCTCCAAGTGTTGAAAACTTTCAAGGGTGAGTACAGCGACTGAGGCGATAAAATTCGTATCTCCAAGTGCCCATGTAATATTTTGTTTCATATATAAATATCGATGAACCTTATTGTTTTCAAAATAGTTTTTATTTGCTTGCAAAATGTACAAGCCATAGTGGTATTATTTTGTTCACATGTGGAAATAACATATTATTTTCACATGTGAAGATATCACTTTTTTTAAAGGGGAGAAATAAAGGCATTTCGTCAGTAATTATATATTATACGGTAGGCGACAGCCAAACTGGAGAGTTTTTTCACAAACAATTAGCATAATGAAGTTGACGTAAGACTTAAAATAATTGTAAAAAAAATCTAGTGCAGCTGCTGCTTATACTTGTGATAATAAACGCTTATAAATAATGCTCTTACAGATCCAAGTGTCTCTTATTAGCGGTCTGTGGTCCTTCCTATTAATAACAAAAATTCTGTTTCAGAGTTCATTGTACGTGAGCTGAATAACATTAACAGTGAAGATCAGGTGTGGAGCTCGATATTTTGGTAGAAAATTGATATATACATTTGCATCAAGACATTAAAACGGAGACTAGAAACAGAGCCTGAGAATTTCCTAAAGGAAGTAATTTGTTACAAATTGGACACCAAATTGGGGATTTCAAATCTGCTGTCTTTTACAGGCATTTGCTGCCGCACCGTATACAACTATGTATTTAGTGTGATAGCGGTTATCTAAGGTTATAATATTTCACATAAAAACTAATTTTTTTATTCATGTGACGTCAAGCCTGCGATAAATTTGCTTTATTTGAAAACGGTGTTTGCTGTCAAAATTGTCATAAAGATATTAGTAACTGCGGAATTTCGTGGAGATTGCATGTAAACTATCGAAGATATCTATATTTTTTTCAAAAACCCGAAATTTTATAAAGAAATGTATATTGGGAGGCAAACTTGCCTGCTAGCATACATTCCTATGTAAAAAACAACTCATCTTTTCTCCGGATTCTGAATAACCTTCACGAAACTTCACAATTTTACCAATATCTATATGAAAAATTTGATGGTAAACTCCTTTTTCAAAAAAAAAAGTGGAAAACCTCAATAGCATTTTTTTCAAGGGGTGGGGAACGCACGGTAGCAAGATCACGATATGGTATGCAGTAACATTGAGATAGCCTAACTGCCATTGTTTTCGTGGAAATCAAATTGAACAAACTGAACTAAGAAAAACATTTAGCTTAATAATGAATGATTCTAAGTTTAGGAATTACCATATCTATATGCCACATTCTTTGCACAGGTATGCTAGACACATGGCACGACTGTTACGCGTAACACTACCACGTTAAAGAGAACACGATTTTAGTGGTATGTCAACTTTTCTTACGACATAACAGTTATTCAAGAAAAATAAATGTAAAGTGAATGCGTTCGGTGTGTATATAGATAGAGAGAATAAAGAGAAAAATAACATTAAGCCCCTGGAGGGAATCGAACCCCACGTCTTGGGGATCCCAGGACGTTATTTTTCTCTATGGGTAAGCTGAACACCGTAAATTTGGGTACGCATATATATTGGAAATGAATGTAAAGTGAATGCGTTCGGTGTGTATATAGATAGAGAAAGAATAAAGAGGAAAATAACATTAACACATCGGACTAGTAAACCGAAGACGTGGGGTTCGATTCCCGCCAGGGGCTTAATGTTATTTTAATGTTATTTTTCTCTTTATTCTCTCAAGAAAAATAAACTTAAGTAAATCAAAAAGTCGCATTTTGTTGGCTAAAAACATTCAAGCCACGTTGTATGTGTGTTCACATGATGGATCTTCGTTCTGCAACGTTGTAGGAAATGTTACGTTTGGGAGGCATGGTCTCTCACCGCTAGGGTCGTCAGTTCCATACTCGGACCTGCTATCACGTGAGTGGAGTTGTTTGTTGGCTCTCTTTTGTGATTCGAGAGTTTTTCTCTGCGGTTTCTCTAAATTCTAAATTCGAATTCGAATTTGAAACAATGGCTACAAATTAATAGTTTATAGTTATTAAGTGTCTCCCTCTTGAAAATAAAGGCCTAACATCATTAACGTTGCTCCGCTTAGCCGTCGCAGAGGTACTGTCACACGATGCAACGTCTTAGTCGTGTGCAGCGTTGCGCGCAACAATAAGCACCGTGCATCCAGGCCTACATAGCTATTCTCAACTCCAAAGATCTTGACATGAGATTCGCCGAACCCTTGCCCACGTTGCGACTGGTCTTTGCATGCCTAGACCCCATATCGCTTTTCTTGTTTTGATATCCACCTATTTTGAAAGCGAAAGCAAGCTCTTCCTAAATTCATTAAAACGTAAAAAGATTTTTTAAATTAAAAGAGATATAAACTAAAGCGGTGAAATTAGTAGAAAAAGTCAGATGTCTGCGATATTGATTTCCTTTTTTATTTTCATTTATTTTCAGTTCATGATTTCATGATTATATCAATATTCTGTCAACCAGACATGACGGCGCTCAACTTTATCTAAAAAAACCAAACCAAACCAAACCAAAAAACAAAAAACAAAAACACAAAAACAAAAAAGAGAGAGATATTAGATGCTCCTTTTACCAGAATAGGTTATCTATTTTTAAATCTTTTACTATCTGCAGCAAGAATCAAATACCAATTAAGAACATTTTTTGACAAGATGACAGGTCTTTACCACCAACTAAACTGTTTATTGATAGTTTGTCTGCTTTCTAATCAGTTAGGGACAGCAGTTGGGTCTGAAACTCGCCTTCTTATTGTCTCGCCCAAGAAAAAAATAGCCTGGAAATTAAATAGGTTTCTTTCTTAGCAGGACTTCCGCCATAGTGATGTGCATTCAAAACTGCTGATAACAAAAATAATATTATTTTGAAAGAAAAACACGCAATCTGAACTTTTGCTATATGTTGAGTCAAGTTGAACGGGGATCTTTATTATGATACTTTGGGTTGAAATGATGAGATAAGAAATATATTGATAAGCCCATATTGAAACTAGTTGTTGGCGGTTGTGGAAATGGTCAGCTGAGACACCTTGTAAGTTAAACGGAATAAGTCTATTGCTTATACAACGCTTAAGGAATGGTCATATGATCTGAAATACTATGCCTTTACATAGGGTCCTGAAGGGGTAAAATGGGAATTGGGATTTGCCTATTTTGTTCTGGGAAAATAGGATTTAGCCCACTGAGAATGGGGAAAGACAACAAAATGGGAATTTAAAATGTATTTTGAAAGAAAATAGTTTGGGATCCGGAAGCTGGGAAGAGCGATTTGTTAAAAGAAAAAGCTTGTGAGTGGGATTATTGGCATCCTTTTCAAGATTCGTCTTGCATGCAAAAATAAAAACATCAAATTACAGTGAAATGAGAAATGAACTCATGAATTTAAATATAGCAAAAAAAAAAAAAGGTACGACATGCAAATAAAATGAACATAAACTGTTTAACATTTATAGCGCACGAATTCTATGTGAATATGTGTGTATGTATGTATGGGGGAAATAGTGGTGACGTGGACAAAAATAAAAACAAATAAGACTAGGTGAATGGCTTTCTATTTTTGTTAATTAAACTAAGAAATCCGGTGGTATTAAAGATGAAATAATGGCTTTTTTTAAGATAAAGAGGTTAACATCTGGTGCGATGATTCATACCAAAAATAGATAGACTGAAATGACAATGAATAAGTAATTTCCATAACGACTTAACCATATTGAATTTGGTAAACTGCTAAACGTGAAAGATGATAGTTGAGAAGATATTTCGTCTGAGTAGCTTAGTCTCGACCATCTTCGAATTCGCTTTACTGGAAGAACTGGTGGCGTAGTGGTAAGAACACTCGCCTCTCATCGCTGTGGTCGTGGGTTCGATACTCGGACTCGCTATCACATGTGAGTAGAGTTGTTTGTTGGTTCTCTCCTGTGCTTCAAGGGTATTTCTCCGGGTCTCCCGGTTTTCCTCCCTCCACAAAAATCAACATTTCTAAATTCCAATAAGAAATCAGTAGATAAAGAGCCGCTCCTTGAGTTATGGAAATGCCACTGCTAAAGCCATTATCTTCGATTAGGCCCTCCCTAAGATATAGTTGAGTGAGTCCATAATACTTGCCAAAGCTTCCATTTCATTAACTTCAGCTGCTACTTTGCGGTGTTATTGTGTAAATTATATATTGTTTAATCAGCAACTCTTCTTTCATGCTTTATTGTTTAATCATCCCGAATTCCATTGCATCAGATTAGTACATACCTCAGTACACGATGGTACGTACTGAAATCGATGGCTTTCCCAGATAAGGCGTGTAACAGCTGTTTGTCAGTAAAAATCCCGTCCACAAAAGTATGCGTATACATTAAAAGTGAACATAATTGTGCGCGTCGCACTGTAATATTCATTAGTTTTTATCTATTTTACTGGATGCTGGATGGTCTAAATATAAGCTTTTGAAAAACGTAATTATTAGTTGAATAACTCATTGAGTTTATCGCATTATGGTTCATTATGAGAATTAAGTTGAATTAAACTCAAGTTTTTAAAGAAAAACTGTTCCATAATTCTATTAGGGAAAAAAAAAAGGAGACTGGGCTGGCATGGTGGTACAAATAAACAAACTAACTGTTGCCATATCAAGTTATATTATGCTTTTAGTTGTGCTAATGGTTTAACTTTTGTTATCTCTACAGTTCAGTCGCCTGCACAGATGAGTCTTTTTCAATCTAAACAGATTTTTTCCCATTCTCCCCCCTTTTTTTAATTTTTATTTGATTTGATTTTAGTTTTAGTTTCACCAGATCAAAGTAACATTTGTAAACGTATACTACAATGTTTTTGCAATAAAATACTATAATGCTCCTTCCCACTTAAACCTGGTCACTTTTCGTTTCAATGTGTATGTATCTCGGAAGAAAAAATAAGTCTAGGAAAATAGCTATTCTCCTTGAGAAGATATCGCATCTTTCACAAAAATGACAGCAGATTTCTTCGCACTTTTTTTATTGGCTCACAATGAAAGCTGTTTATAAGCTATTTTTAATATGGTATCGGGTTTTTCTTACTCATGAAGGAAATCCTCTTGGGAATTTTCCCTGCCTTCTTGCCTTGGACACGTTGATATTAGTCTGATGACGAGTTTTCTTTCAACGTCACGAAAAATGCCAGAATGGTTTCTAGGTATTTTAATGGGCTTGTCAGTATTAGTCATCATATTTTACAACAATATTGTATCTCCTACCAAATGTTCTTTCAAACTGGCTTCAACCCTAACGAGACGTCCGCGATGTTTCTTGCATCCATCAATTGTCAGGGTATCTGATTCAAATATTAATTTAACTTTTTTTTTACTTAGTATCAGAAGTTTTCAAATTGTGAAATGAAATTTCCCCTTAATCAATTTTGAATTTGGGAAAGTTTGGCTATTTATTTAAAAGATGAAAGATAGCTTTAAATATTCCCAGCATGTGTTTCTCAAACTCATGACATTATCATTTAAAATTATTCCCAAATATAGAGCGATTACTTAGCGAGTTGTGTGTTCGTCATTGGATTCACCATAGCAACGGCAATATGATAACAAACAGGCCATAAAAAGCCGGCTGGCAGAGAAATCGCTTTATAGAACTCGAGGATACAGCAGTATAAACGCAGCTCGTACATCATGTGCCGCTTTACGTACGCAATAGATCAACAGAACGCTGGCGTTCCGTGTTTTTCTTTGAACGTCTCGAAAACAGGATCGCTTCGGCTGGTTGGAAAGCGGCAGAAAATTCTCAGAGTTCTTCCAACTATTGTGGAAACGCAAGAAGATGGAAGAGAAATGCACAGTGAAGAGCAAGACGATTACAAACTAGAAATTCCATCCGCTTCGTTGTGCAAGATGATTCAATCTTCTGCTAACCAAACTGCCAAAGCAAAGAATGCTGTCAAAATCAACAGTGCAAAAGCCAATGATGTTTACGAGTTTCGAAAAATAAATTATTCTACTAAGAAAACCCTGGAGCCAATAAACCCTCGCAGGATTAATAACCCAAGACAAATTATAACAGAAGAAATACAGAAGCAAGAACAGAATGTCACAAGATTCCAAGGTTTTGGCGATTTCTTCCCGAAGGATTTCGTGAAAGATTTCGACGCAAATGTCCCAGCAGAAGTGGGAATTAAAATTTACCTCGAGAAAAAAGGAGCACAGTGCAAGAAACTGAACTGTAGAGAAGAAGAGATGAGAGAGTTGAACAAAAGTAAAGGCGCGGAGGTTCAGTCATGGTTACATTTTTTTGGCTAGATTAGCATCATCGCCTCTAATGCAGAATTCATTAAACCAAGCGAATTCTATAACTTAAAAAAAAAAAAAAAAAAAAAGGAAAGATTACCAAATGAAAAAAATAAGGCAAAAGCGTATCAAGGCGCTTTAGCTTTAAAGGGGCTTTTATAAATGATATACGACCATCAAGTTTATTGTTCCACGAGTGAAAAGATCTAGACAAATTAATCTTGTACGTGACGCATTGTGAATATCGATACTATATTTGTCAAGAACGCTAGACATCTAAAGGGACAACCGCATCCAAGTTAATGGAATCATGAAACTACTTCAAGAGGTTCTAAATAATAAAGGAAATAATGTGTTTTAAGTATTCTATTCGAACTTTTCTTCTTCTTCTTCTTTTTTCAGAAGTACAACTGGCCTTTTTTTGTGCGAAGAAAGAAAAAATAAATTTATACAAATTTCCCTTGACTAATAAGACAGCCAAGTATAGACTAGCTTCTCTTTGGACAATCGCAAGGGTGGTGTAGCGGTAACGCACTCATCTCTAATCGCCTCTCTAGGGTCTAGGGTTCGAGTTCTGGCCCTAAAGGCATTACATGTGAGTAGAGTTGTTGTTGGGTGTCTTTTTGACTTAAGTTTTTAACTTTTTCCCCGGGTTCTCCACTTTTCCTCCCTTCACAAAACCCCACGTGCTAAATTCTAATTCGATGTATGAGTTAGCCGTGTGACTAAGATCAGCCCAGAGATTGTTTCAGAATTCGATGAAATTGATATGATAGAACGAGACAGGTTTGGCTGGCTGTTTTATTTTTGAAAACGCTTATCAGTATCAGTCACTTTGCCTAAAGGGATGCTAAGATGGACGGAAATCATCGGGTCTATCCTGGATCACCCATACATATATCAGGCACGTCGGACCGATGAAATAACGATTAAGTTTTGTTAAAAAGGTTCGAAACGATTTCCGTGCTCGCGTTCTTAATGACCTACGCAAAATCCTTTGAATTTGCAAAATAAAAGTTTTGCCCCCCAAAAATATCATATTTAAACTAATATAACTCAAAAACTGGTCGGTGAAATGTCTTTAAACTTTGCATATAGGTTTTTTTTTATTATTATTTAAGGGACTGTAAGTGCTAAGAAACAAATAAAAAATCCTAAAATAAACTTCATTGATTTTTGAGACTTTCCCATTTCAGAATTTTTTCTTTTAATTGTTCAAATCAATGAATGAGTCATAAAGTTAAAATAATCCAATTTTAAAAGATTATTACCAAACGGCTTTTGAGCTATGATGTTTTGAATGAAAAACTTTGCTCACATTTGAAGTGTTCTATTGTTGTCATAGCAACGTCTTACGTCATATTTTCATTTTCATTCCAACCTTTACTCTATGGTCTTTAAGCATCTGGGTCAACTTACTGTCATATATTAGCCATATAAAGTTTTTCAGGGTCATTTTTGTCAGTGTATACGCAACATTTTCAAAAACCCTTTCAAGCCTCCTTAAGCCAACGTTTTGGAAGGTACACAGGAATTAAAGGAGCGGAAGACGCTCCAGCTTAAGTGATCATAAACCATAAAATATTGTTTTTGTTAAATGATATACATATATACATATTCACCAAATTGAAAAAAACGTTGTCGGGTTCAAAAGATTTAATCATAGAAGGTAAGACCGACGAGGATTCTGGGTAATATAGTTAAGAGACCCATAATATGCGTTGAGCATTGTTATTATTATCGAATATTGCTTTCTTTGAGAATTCGAAGCAATGTTCTAGAGTTGTAACAATAAACAATATCCTATGTATATAATATGGGCCTTGTGAAGTACTTACCCATAACCCCTTTCGGTCTTACCTTCCATGATTTAACTTTTTGAACCCGTTGAACGTTTTTTGGTTTTTTTTTCCAGTTTGGTACATACATACATACATACATATATACATATATATATATATATAATATATCTATCATTGTTATATAATAGTAAAATTATATTTTTTATGCGTCCTTTAAGTTAGACGTCTTGAAAAATATTGTTTTGAGAACATCCAGTCAATGCAAGTGTAATTATTAAAATTTTTCATGTTTTTTTAAATTTTATTAGATATATGTATATATGCATATAAATGTATACATTACTACAACGTTTGTGTCGCAGAAGCGAATATATATATATACTTTTTTGATCCGAAGGCTGGCACGAGCGAAATATATGATACTCGAAATATTTTTGTTTGCATGTTACGTCATCGCCTCCTTTTTCTTTTATTTCCCTGTTTTCTATAACCTCACTTTCCCATTCCTTTCTTTGAGCGTTCCTAAAATATTATCACTCTTATCGTCTTAGCTTTTTTTCATTTATTTTTATTCACATAGCTCTGGCTTCTGCTTTAGAACTCCAATTCAAAAAAGACGTGCAGCAAAACACGTGGATAACACAAGCTCTAAAAGCATTCAAATGAGCAAATCTTTTTTGTAGAACCATATGACTAGTCAATCAGCAAGCCTACTATATCGCTCTTATCATAATGCGTACGAATGACAATCGCTTTTAACAATTATGAGAGGAAAAAAGATCAAGGAAACATTCGAAAATAAATCCTTGAAGAAGACGTTTAAAAATTAATTAAACAAAAACCAAAGAGCTTTCTAAAAGCAACGGCTATGAAGCGCGCCAACTCGCTCACATCAGTTTCATTTTAAATGAGTCTTTTTTTTAAGTTCTTGTAATAAATAAAGTGACTTTTCGCTGTCATTCAATAAATTAGTTTGAAGATATCGCCTCTTTCCTGATCAAGTAATAATAATAATAATAATAATAATAATAATAATAATAATAATAATAATAATAA
>JAAAQI020152610.1:0-10584 GCA_011800005.2 Stichodactyla mertensii | reverse complement strand
TCATGGGCGAGTTGACTCATGGGCGAGTTGACTCATGGGCGAGTTGACTCATGGGCGAGTTGACTCATGGGCGAGTTGACTCATGGGCGAGTTAACCGGATTCCATTCAGTTCCAGGGAGCATTGTGCTTTTTCTGGAAAAAAATAAAAGAACAATTTGTATACCCTTCACACTTTCCACTCCGGTTTACAGTTAACTCGCCAACGTATAAAATCAAGTTGATCCATTGGTGAGTTGGTCGTAATTCAGTTGAGTTTATTAAGACTCAAAACTCTCAAAATTAAGTCTTTATTCTTTTCAAAGGTCATGTGGTTATATATGCAATTTCATGCGGGCGAAAACGGTCCGTGGCCGAATAAGACTGGATACCACGTGGAAGAACTTCTTCTTCAAAAATTTGAGATACCTTTGAAAAGAATCAAGACTTATTTTGAGAGTTTTGAGTCTTAGTAAACTCAACTGAATTACGACCAACTCACCAACAGATCAACTCAATATTACATGTTGGTGAGTTGGCGTTGGCAAATTGGTCCGTTGGCGAGTTGACCGTACACCTCCACTCCCCTCCCCCCCCCCCCAAAAATTCTCTTTATCCAAATTTAGAAACATTCATTTTTCAAATCACTACTGTGTTGCATTTAACCTAAAACTGTATGTTGCTGTCCTCCCCAGTATTTTGAAAGTGCAAAAAAAATATACCCTCACCTTTCAGCTATTTTGGAAATCTAGTACTCCAAATCACCTTCTGCCCCCTGCCAATGTAGTAAATGATCAGCCCCTGATATACTGACTGTTTTCACAAAAGCTTTGTACAAGTTGCTTGGTTCACTAGCCTATCAATTTCTAAATGATAAAGTTTAAACTTGTATGTTGATGTGGAAATAACCACTTTTTCCATTATTGGAGTATTAAAATTTATAAAAGTTGATTTAGTTATGCCTCTGAAAATTTATAATCACCTTATTTGTGGTGGAACAGCTTGTTTCTGACCCCTAGAGCTATGTCAGTTAGCTGTACTCCTGTTAGCCAGAAGGCACATAAGGCTGTCAGTTTTTGTAACACTGCACCTTTAACAGGGTAAGTTAGCCCTGCATGGAACCCCAAACCTGGATGACCAGGGGACCACTCTTTGTCTGATCTCTACCTTTCAACCTGTTTGGCATGGGTTGCCCTTACAGAAACGAATGGCCTTTATGCACCTACTGGCATGAAGAGTATTGATATTATGCTGTTTTAACCTGGTTTTGAACTTTGATTTGAGCTGGTTCTTACTTTGTTATTGCCCAATCCTCCACACGATCATACTGAATGCAAACTACTTTTACATGAATACCAAATATAACATACCAGTACTCACTGAATTAATATTCTTACTTTGCAGTTCTTTATCCAAGGCATGGTCTTGTAACTTCCCTTTCATTCATATTTTATTCATGGTAACCTTACATTTCATGTTCACTGTTCTTAAATATAATTTATATGGAAAGCCTGTCTTGATAACAATGGGGCAATTCCATTGGCTGTCTGAATGGCTGGAATCCTAGCTAGCTGCAATCCAAATCAAATCTGAAATGTTTTTTGCTGCTGCTTTTTGGCATTTGTCTAGACTTCGCCAGCACTTGTTTCATACAAATGCAAAGAACTTGAACAGTATCCCCATAAAGACCTTGCTGAGTTTATGAAAAATTTCCTTGGCATCACTCCTTTAATCTTTTGAGAAAGTCCAATCTGCAGTTGAATGTGCATATCCTTTCACTAGTACACATGCAGTGAATACTAAAACATTTCTAATAATGGAGGGTTCAGTGGCAGATCCAGGATTTTACAAAGGGGGGTTCCATTTCTTAAATTTCCCAACTGTGTATAGCCTATTGTTTAGTTGTTGTTTGACAATATTTCTGTTATCTAAAAAAAATCAAACCCTCAAGGGGGTTCCATGGAACCCCCTCTGGATCCGCCACTGATTGTAATTTTTCTTTGGTTTGGACATTCAAGAAACTTTTTCATGTATGTACAAAGTATTTTCCAATCATTTTTACACATTGAGGGAAACTCTGCAAAATCAAAAGCTCATTAAACACACAATCTTTACCAAAAACATTTAATGCATACAGTCAAAATATAGTTAGATCTGGGGAAATATATCCCCCTGGTTAAACCAAATCTTCTTGAAAGTTCCAAATTTGCATTATTTATATCAGTTGTGGGCTGTTCAAA
This sequence comes from Stichodactyla mertensii, assembly GCA_011800005.2. Taxonomy (NCBI): domain Eukaryota; kingdom Metazoa; phylum Cnidaria; class Anthozoa; order Actiniaria; family Stichodactylidae; genus Stichodactyla; species Stichodactyla mertensii. The sequence continues at coordinate 8,367 of JAAAQI020152610.1, read as the reverse complement.
TACAAATTTTAATACATTTCATTCTGTTTTCAGTTCCTGGAAAGCAATGTGTGTCTCTAGAAAGAAAAAAGGAAAAATTCATGGCTTAACAATAACCTTTGTAGCTAGTTTTTAGAGTAACATAAAAACCTAATATAATATTCAATAATTATGCATAAACTAATCTCTGCAAGAGTTAAGAAAAATTTGGGAAAAACCTTCAGCAAATGTATTCTTATATAGATTAGATTGGTTATCCAATAGGATAGCATGTGACATTAATTTTGTATTAACATTTGGTGTATCACGTGTTTTTTAAACTAACATCAATTTTGATAGGATTAAACAATGATTTTTACCATGCATGTTATGTCTGTAAGTGAAGGCTAACTTGATGGGTAGATAAATACACTGCCAGTAAAATAAACACCATGAGACACCTAAACTTGTCAGTTTATTTTATTTCTTTGAAAAAAGACAATGTAGTTCAACCCTGAAAAAAAATACTAGGCAGCAAATTAGAGGCAACTCCTGTTTACAAGTATAAAGGGACACTTATGATAATTATTACTGATTACAAAACACCCAAGACAGTGATATTCTTTTGCCCATGAAAGAATAGGTAAACTAATAGTTTGTAGTAGACTCTAAAGAGACTCTAGTTTTCTTTTATTCTTTATCAACTAGAACTAACTAGGCATTTTTCTTTCATGGACGAAGGAAAATTACATAGTATATGCAATAAACCTAGAGATTACTTCGACTGTGAAAGAAAAATGACTATATAGTTTGTGCTAGTTGATAAAGAACAAAAGAAAACAATAGGTTTAGAGTCTACTACTATTAGTTTGCCTATTCTTTCATGGTCGAAGGAAAATCACTCTAGTGTGAAAGTTATTAGTCTAATAGAGTGATTTTCTGTCATCTGTGAAAGAAAAATGACTACATAGTTTGTACTAGTTAATAAAGAACAAAAGAAAACAATAGGTTTAGAGTCTACTACTACATCTAACTATTAGTTTGCCTGTTCTTTCATGGTCAAAGGAAAATCACTCTAGAGGTTAGTAGACACTAATTCTAGTTTTCTTTGGGATTTGACTATTAGATTTTCACAGGTTTATTGCAATCACTCTAGGACATGCTCTAATTGCCAAAACAGTGCCAGTCCTTTTTCATTTTCTGTGCTGTTTTGTCAACACAAGATGTTTGGGGAAACACTCCAAATATATTCTGCTTCATTAACACATGTCTCACTCTATTGTAATTAGTAGTTGAGTGATTTTAACCCATGAAAAAATAGTACACATTAGTATACACTAAATACTCATCTTTCTTTCACAGGTTAAATAAAATCACTATACCAGTGTGCCCCAAACATCCCATGTATTTCAACAGCTCAGAATATTGAAATTAGTGCTTTGGAATCTCAGGGTATTGAAATGGCTTGTTTAGAGACTGGTCATAAAGTAAGGGGGTGGGCTAGTAAAAATAGGGGTGTGTGGTTCAAAAGAAAATGAGCACTAGTCAAGGGTGGTTATCAATTTTTAAGAGGTGGGCCACTTAAATAACTACCCTCATCAATTTCATTTTACCAGCCACCTCCACTTTATGACTAGTCCCTGGGGGGCAGGGGTACAAAATTGTCCACAGTTGTACAATTTGCCTTTCCAAAATTCAATAGAGTACTGGAAATGAACTAGTGCCTCACAGGATTGAGTTCATGCATAGTCTTTCTTTAATTTCTTAAAGGAGATTGAAAATTTTAGTTTTTACCACTATATAATTATCCATTTTCCCAACAATATTTAGAATTCTTGACTCTACTACACCATGTTTGACTCCACAAACTGTCATTATTCCAGTCAGATCTTCACTATCACATCCTGATATCAAGCATAGTTTTGACCTGATGGCTGAAGAATTTAACCTCGATTTTCCAGTCTGGGCTACTGGCCTTTGTAGCTGATCTATCACTCTGTTGTGTGTGGTAATTAGATTTAAATCTGTTGATCTTCATCCTGACTAGGTCATCGTAAACTGTCTACATGATCGCGGTCACCAGGAAAACTGGTGATACACAGACTGGTAATAACTGCCCTATTTGTACACTGTCCTTACCAATGAACACTCCTAGACTGGACAAATTCCATGTCTAGACCTTTGGAACAAACACTGCTACCCAGTATATAATACTGGACTACTAAGAGTTACTGTTCTATCTTTGTCCTTTGTCAGGACAAAATCCTAAGTCTTGTATTGTCAGGGAGAAATTTATCACTTCTTGTGGCTGGCATAAACTGGTCTAATTGTATCTTGCACTCCTCCAACAAAAGCTTGTTTTTTAAAACAAGGAATATAGAATTATCAATGGATGCCCTGGAGCTGACTGGTCTACCTTGCTACCTAGTTGTCCAAGCAATCACTCATATTTTTTAAAACGTTCCTGCCCCTATCAAATAGAAACCAATCTGCTGAAGGCCAGTAAAGAATGACTTGACTTTACTTGACTGGCTGTAGAAGTTGGTTAAAACTGCAGCACTCTACACACACAATGATCTTTATACAAATATACTTCAAGCCCTCCATTTTGTATGGAAATTTAAGTAGGGTAAACAACTTGTCTTTGCACTTTCTTTGGGAGGATTTGTAACCAAAAATCTTTCTACTGTGTAACCTGCACATGCTGTTTAGATGTACATGTAGTACCAATATTCACCAAGAAGCAACAAAACTTATTAATAGTACTACCAGGCAGATAAAACATGTTAGAGTACGAGATGCAGCTGCTTGAGAAAGGCATGCTTTCAGCAAATTGATATAACTTTGCAAGGGTACTTTCTTACTTCAGTGTGCTAGAACACACTGGGAAGTATAAAAGCTTTTAGAATGTTTTTTCTTGAGAGATGTCATATCTACAACCTGTCTAATCTTCCTTGTTAAACTTAAAAAAACCATATACATAGTCCCAATTCATTTTTAATACTCCAGTTTTGAGTTCTCTTTTGCTCAGCCTTAATCTCAATAGTGTGTAATATATTCTATAGTTTTACCAACAGTCTGTGGAAAGGTATGGAATTCACATTATAAACAAACAATACAAATGCTTTGGGTTTTGCTATTTATATTGTAAATACTCTACGCTCAATCGAGGCTAAGGCTGAGCAAAAGAGAACTTGAAACTGGAGTATTTGTAGCTAAAATTCAGGAAGCTAGCTTAACTCCATAAGGGAGTTAACTCTGAAAAAACACCTTGTCTTTCTAACAAAAATGAACAAGTTCAAACTTGTTTTTTGTTAAAAAGATGTCTTAAAAATGAATTTTCATGTTTGGCAGAGTAGAAGTAGGAAAATAAAACACTTTCCTCAAAGATCCCAAAGTAATATGCAAGTCTACACGTGATTTGTACAATGTAAAGACATCACAGACAGACACGAATTATATGCACAAAAACAAGCCTTAGAACTTGAAATCCTTGTATTTCTTGGCAGCTTTTCCACTGTCTGTGGCTTTCTTTCGCTTCTGTAATAAAAACAACATTTTTTATAGCAATACTTCACATAACTTAAGCCTTAATTTGTCCATGTGTCAACCAGAAATAAATAGACCTTATTCATTGTTTACCCAGGTAACTGGTTATTTCACTACATGACCAGTTCGCTACATGCTAATTAGGTTGATTCACTACATGCTAATGGTTATTTTGCTACATGATCTGTGGTTGTTTTGCTACATGATCTATGGTCATTTTGATATACAATACTGACCACCTCTAGCATGTAGATGTTAATGTAATTCATTTACCCATTGCAGGTCATGTGTCATTCTTTTTCCTTTGTTCAAAGGTAACGCTTGAGAAAATAAATTAATATGGGGATTGGATAAACCTCAAACAAAGAATCTTGGAAACATTGTCCAAGCAAATAAGGTCTATTGTCTGGTGAAACCAAGCAACTATAACTTATAATTCTTTTCCACATTATTTTAACACGATTGTTAAAAAAGGCCCCTTCACAACAATGTGTTCTCCCCAGGAGGTTTAGGGTATGGCCTTCCCCCTTTTTCCAAAAGTGCTCCATTAAGGGCATTCAAGACTCAAGTGAGATGTTAAAATAAGTGACTTGGGATCAAAACTCTGACACTAACGGTCTGTGTACATGAAAGCTACACACAGTGATAGCAAACAAGCAGATGGAATTGTAGGGTTACAGTACTGTTGAGTAAATTTTGGTGGGTGTCAATCAAAGAGTTTCCATGACATTTCAAAGGCATGTGCCCTTAATTGGAAAAGTTTGTATTCCCTCATGCTTAATAAGAGTGAAAACTTTGTCTGATGTCCTACAAAAACTGCAAGCCATAAGTAAGATTTCAAGATTTCAGGGATTTGTGTAAATGAAAAACAAGTGGTGGTATAACAACAGTATTACCTTTTGCTTAGCTGCATGTTCAGCAACCATGTCACTCAAGTCTTCTTTACGAATTTGACTTTCTCTTTCTTTGATTTGTTCATCGTATCTGTGGATGACAAAATATCCAGTAAACATGAGAATATGAACTGCAAAAAAACAAAAATGAGTTCAGAAAACACAGTTTGATGACAACAGTATATTGATCTCATGACTCTAGTTTCCCTGCAAGAAGATCTTTAGCAAACACTTTTACAAATATTTTAGAATGAAAAAGTTGGGGTACTTTGGAAATGAAATGAAGTGTTCTTCCACTGAGGTTCCTTCCTATTATTTCCTCCCCTCAATTCTATGGGTTAGTTGGTCTCCCCTGTCTCCCCTATCACCCCCTCTTGCTTTTTTTCTGTGAAACAAACATGCTTCCTATCATCTGTTCCCATTCATTTCAGAAACCACATGTTCTATGGACCCTCAATTGCTTCCCATCCCTCCATACCCTTCCATTATCATTCCTTTCACATTGTTTGTTTCATCCTTCACAATTCATTCTTGACAGTGTCATAACTCCCATAACTCTTGATATTTCTTGTAATGAGTAACAGTTATGCAGACATTCTTTAGCAAAGTATACTAAGTACTTACCTGGCCTGCATGGCTGCAGGATCAAGCTCTAGTTCACTGGGATCAAGAGCAACCTCAATACCATCAGCAGCAGCCCCTGCAGCCTACACAAATAAAGAAACCATACAGTTTATACAAATGACTAAAATGCCTTATCAATTCTTGAATTGTTGTAACTCAAAATATTAAAGTACTTGTACAAAGTAATTATAAAATACAGTGATTGATGTATTCAATGAGCTTTTGTTTTTCTTAGTGGGGATGGGAGTTGGTGACAAATGAGTCTAAAACAAAAGTTTTAGAAATGTTACCTTTCTGGATACCATTGAAGCAGCCTACAAGAAGGAAAAAAAGAGTGTTAATTCAGCAAAAAATTGTTCATTAAACAACCATTTGTGATCAACACAGAAGGGGAAGAAAGGAGGACATAGGAATCATTTTTCCCCTCTAAAAGCATATTAAGGGAACACTTACAGTTTTGGTACATTTAGTGTTCAACTTAATAAAACAATGAGACAGGGCATTTATTCCATTTGCACTTACCCATGAATGTTGTAGACATGAGCTGAACCCATTATAACATCCCTCCCACAAGCATACTTATCCCAGGAATGTCATAGACATGAGCTGAAACCCATCACAATCCCCTCCCACAAGCATACTTGCCCCAGGAATGTCATAGACATGAGCTGAACCCATCATAGCACCACCAACACTGGTCTTCTTCTCTGGTATCATAGTGTACAGTGAAGGCTGCTCTGCTCCTGCCTCCATGGCTTCTTCAATAGATTTCTTCTTCCTGAGCTCTATCATGTCAGGCGTTTCCATACCAGCAGGAATAGATGTCAAACCACTGGGTGTCACTAAACCACTGATTATCAAATATTAACATAATTTATATGGGTCAATGTCAGACCAAGCATGAGGTCCAAATGGTTGGATCTTGGTTGAGTTCTTGTTTGCATAGACTGAGCCCACAAGCATGAGAAAAGAACAAGACCAATATCTCCCCATCCGGACTTAATAAGTTCAATCTATGACCTCTCAGCAGCCATCAAATTGTTCCATTTTCATCAGGATTTATATCCTTGAAGTTGTAATGGGGAATAATAATGATAGTAATAATCTTTATTGAGGATACTTTTTCATAATGATTTTCAAAAAGGACCTCAATTCCAGCAGGAATTTTTTCCCCAATAAAAATTCATTCAGCAAACATCTTCAGCAGGCATTGTTTAGCATTTAAGAAATGAATTCTTATTGCCCTACAGTTCCTTTTGGTTGTGTAACTGTCTATCACCAATCACCAATTGCCATTTGCCCCAGCTGTATATAAACTATTGCCATTCACAGTATATAAAATATGTGGATTTATTGGAAGTACTTACGTAGCTGCTGGTGTGATAAGCCCTGTGGTGTCTTCTTCTTCTGATTCTGACTCCTAACACAAACAACCAGCAAAAGTTTATTTTCAGATAATGGCATAGCATACGTGTGCAGGAAAAGCAAGGGAGACAAGATTAATATAAGAATCATGAATTTAATAGACCTCTTTACCTTCGTTGTTTGTTTACCCATTTCAGACCATGTGATATCACTCTTGGGAATTAATTCTTTCTTATGTTGATAGGTTAACATTTTCATAATCAAAAGAACAATTCCCAAGAGAATGCCACGTGATCTGAAATGGGCAATTTGCATATGAAGGTAAAGAGGTCTATTGTACTTGATTCACATTAAAAAAAAGAAAGAAAGAAAGAAACTGTGTCCCTCCAAACCATTACATTTCATTGTGATTTTTCATAATTTTGATAACCTGCCACTCGTTTGATGAATGTTTATTATTCAAACAAATAAATTATTAAATTATTATTAATAAATTATTCAAACAAATCCAGGAATCTTTCATATTTTTGGGTTCTTTATTGTTATGGGGCTCTTTTCTTAATTTTTGACCCTTTTATAAAGTCCCTTGTTTGATTCTGTAAAGTCTAATTCAAAGACTGTCCTTTAATATCTCTGATTAGCAGAAGCTATATTTATATTTTTTTATCATATAATTATTTAATATATATTTTATATAAACAAACATTATTGGTTTGCATTTTCTTATCGAGTGCTACATGAGCACAGGAACATCTTTTGCTCAGTATCACAGTCAACACTGTGTATTAATAGGTTATTAATAGGTGCTTTACAAATAGTAAAATTTAAACATATAGCATCACCAGCAATAATTGTATGATCATGTACATCACAATAGAACAAACCTCTGACTCCTCTTCAGATTCCTCCTCTGATTCCACCTCACCCCAATGTCGCCGTACGACACCATCTTCTTCTTCTTCCACTGGTTGATCAAATAACTGTATACCAAATACATCACCATATAGGGGTCTACCAGTCTCATCAACAGGGGGCTTCCCCCATCCCCCTGCATGATATCCGAATGATGCTCCCTCTGGGATTGGTGCATTAAGGCCTGGGATTTTAAGATTTGGGTATGACGGAGGTGGACCATATCTCTGCATAGCAATCAGCCATGGGGGAGGAACGGTGTGGCTTCCCTGGAATCAAAAATTAACATCATTTCAAGAGGGATGTCCTTGTACACAAAGTTGTTCAACATGTTGACTATTATGCAGCCCAGTACGTGTTATGAAGAAATAAATAAATAACAAATTAATTAATGTAAGAAATTGTAATATAATATTAATTCCATACTGGTCCGGTGGGCATTCCTAGAGCTGCCTTGAGATCATCTGACAAGTCACCTGGCTTCTTTTCTTTCAGCTTTGTTTCAAATTCTTTTCCCTTAATTCCAAAGAAACATGCATTAATGATAATTAAGATTTCTACTCTTCTTAATAAGAGGGGAAGAAATTTAAACAGAAAAAATATTTATCTTAGGGAAGGTATGTTTATCATCAGGGGGGGAGGGCTGGAGAATTCAGAGTAATTTTTCCTAAAAAACGTTTGACCCTCCCCAGTCATTCTAAAACTAAAGTTATGACCCTTCCACATGAAAGTACCAACAATACTCATAACCCTCCCCCCCTCCCCCACCCCGATAATAAGAGGAGTTTTCTCTCTGACAGCAGCTTAAATATACAGAACACGAATTTTGAACATGCAGTGCTCGCAAAAAATAAGAAATATATTAAAATAATCATTTTAATCATCTTAATTTCATATGTCTTGACAGCATTTGATTGAGAACGATGTCAGTCTTTTTCCAACTATAACAAATACAACACGTGCACTATGCCTAACTGTATGCACTACGCCTCATACTTGTCCAATACTCTGACAAATTTATGCATAGCATTGTATTGTATTCTATTGTATTGTGTCATTCTCAATT
>JAAAQI020152599.1:528-10587 GCA_011800005.2 Stichodactyla mertensii | reverse complement strand
ATATACTCAATCGTGATTGGATAATTTACATGAAAATTTGTTTGGGTGGCCTTGGTTGGAGTAGTCGCACTGTAATCCGTTTTTTAATTTCTTTTTAGTTTCTTAAAGACTAAATGCGGAGGAAAAGCAATAATTGATTTGATTTTACCAAACTCTAACTTTTTAACTGTTTTTACTCTGAACTACAATTAAATTTCAAATTTAGAAAGTCTTTACCATCTTTTTTATTATCTATAATCCAGATATCGTATTTCGAACTTCTTATTTCTATACTTAAAATAGTTTTTCATTTTTGTCGTTTTTACACCTAAAATTAGTCGAAAACCATTTGACATAACTTTTCTATATTAATGATATTTGTTTATGTTCTATAAATATTCTATTTATATTCTATTCAATATCTTCTTAAAAGAAAATCCATCTCTCGCCACAAACAGAAATGCGAGAAAAGAAGAAAAACCTCGATATACAGGGGTTAATGAAAAACAGTGTTGATCACCTTGTGGATGAACACTCGGTTTCTTGCTAGGCATTTTCCGCCTTTTTTGGTTATTTTCTTCTTATGTACAAGGACGGCTATGTGAAATTTTGAGGTCAGGACAGATTTAAAAAAAAAAAAAAAACGGTTAACTATCAACTAAAAATGGCAATTTTCTCAACAAATAACGGCTGCTACTAAATGCCTATCTGAGGAACCAAAGTTGACCATTGTCTCGTTCCCATGCTAATCCACAGGGTGACCAACATTCTTTTCCATTGACCCCGAAATACGTTATTACCCTCACACACGACAGCAAGTTGAGTAAATGGAGAATTTTGTTTCTGGATTAAAAAAGCACAGTGGTTGAAAACTGGCTTAGCTAACAATCTAACAACTGTAAAAATGACGTCCTCATGACAAGAACAGAGGCTAGTTTAACAATATGAACGCTATGCAATGCCAGTAAAATTTACTAGCCAACTTGCGAATTTCACATTGGGTTTCACTTGAAACACCGCCGATTTATACACGGTACAATTTTTGCTTCCAACTGTTGCATGCAATCTGTTTAGCCATGCTTGCAACGCGAATTACTCCGTATACATACACCCACGACCTTTTTTCTTGTCGTACACAACAGTGGTAAGCAGGTTGTAGGGTTGTTTACACGACGCCATTCGTGTTGTAAGCATGGTCGTAAGCAGATCGCATGCGACAAAGCAAAGTTGTACCAAGTAAACCGGCCTTTACCCAACGACTGTACTAAAAAATCATTCATTCAGTAAAGTACCTAAAGATGAGAGGCCACCAAGAAGCAGAAAAAACGAGCTACAGTCGCTTTTATCCTTGTCTTGAAAATCTTTTTAACCAAAACTCTTTTTTTACGAAATTACGCTTTGCACTTGAGTGAGAAACGATGAAAGTTTTGTCATAAGTTTGAAATCTAACTCCTTATTTTTCTAAGGGCAACCGCTACGATAGCCCGTGAGAATGATCACTTCTGATTGGCTGATTTAGATTGGGTTGAGATATTGACGCAGTGAAACAAATTCGGCCAATCAGAAGCCGCGATCATACTCACGGTCTGTCGTAGCGGATGCCCTTAGAAACATTAGAAGCCAAACTTTATTACAAAAAGTTCATCTTTTCTCACTCAAGTGCAAAGGGTAGTATTTGTTCAATGACCTATTTTTCCTCGGCAGTATTCAAGTTTGTTTCTTCGAACTGCTTCCTTTCTCAAAAAGTTCATCTTTCCTCACTCAAGTGCAAAGGGTAGTATTTGTTCAATGACCTATTTTTCCTCGGCGGTATTCAAGTTTGTTTCTTCGAACTGCTTCCTTTCTTTGTCGTCCCCATTGTGCAGTATGACTTGTTCCTCCACTGCAGTACTGTCCACAGCTGACTGTTCCATGGAGTCCTGTGCCGTTTCTGTGCTAACAGGAATTCCATCGACACCTACTCTTTTCGAAAGCTGTTCCAAGGCTGACAGATGCTTGGAGATAGGTGGTCGCTGGTCGTCCGTACGGCTTGATAATGCTTGAAACTGGTCTTCTATGCCAATCTTGGCAGAAAGAATTTTCAGAGCCGTAATAGCCTGTGAGCCATTTTCTGCTCCTGTACCTTTATCATTAGCAATTTCCCTTGGCAACGAATAATCATTAGCTGGGGAAGAATCAAAAGCATCTGATTGGTCTGATTGTATCTGGGACTCGGATCTTTCTGCCCTTGCAGCCGTCAAGTTTCTTGCATCTCCTACTTCCGATCCTTCTGGACGTGGTTTTGGCAAACCCGTGACCAAATTTGAAGTTTTTGCTGTTGACGAGCTTTGAGTAGATTTAGAAGGGACGTAAATAAGAATGACATTTGAAGAAGACTGTGCTCCTACCGGCTGAATATGAACTGTAGGAACTGGTCTTACTACCACTGGTAGTTTACCCCCTCCATGCGCTGCATTCGTATTTCTAGAACGTGAGCTCCCTTCCGAAGTATCGTTGCTCTCTGATCCAGGATTTCTGCTTTTTCTATTTCCTAGCGCTGCAGTTTCCCGAGTGCTTGCTGAGCTAGTGCTAGAAGCCATCCCCACCTCCACACCGGCATGCCTTTGCTGCAAATGTGTTTTCAAGCATTTCACATATAAAAACTGCTTGCCACAAATAGGGCAACCCACTCTACTATGTCCTCTTGAGCTTGTCGCTTTTGGACCATGTGAGCTGTTTTTCGGCTTTGGTTTCTTTTTCACAGGGTGTGGGGCTCTGCAGTGAGTCTCGTAGTTTGCTCGATAGGTGAACAATTTAGAGCAAATACCACACTCATATCTTTCTTTAGTCTTGGGTTTTCGGTCGGGTTTTTTGATGGTCACGCCATTAGCTCGATCAATCAAAGCCTGCACACAGCGCTGTCTGTGTTTCTTGACGCCTCGCCTTGACAGTAGTTCCTTACCGCAAAGGTCACATTTTTGGGCTCTATCTTGCTTGGCCTTGTGGGTCAAAAGGTGATTGCGGTAGTTTGAATTCTGGACAAAGTTCTTTGAACACAGGTGGCATTTGTAAGGACGTTGTCCAGTGTGAGTCAATATGTGTTGCTTTAAGGTTGATCGATGAGTGAACCTTTTATCGCAAGTTGGGCAACTGTGAAGTAAAACGATCAGCTGAGAAAAAGTAAAGAAGGCATGCAAGAAATAGAGTAGTGTACTGTTCTTACGTCACTTCCGCTTACCCGCCACGCGCGGATCACGTGATATGTTTTTGTAAGTTTGGTAGGTTTTTCATGCTGTTAAGTGTTTGGCCGGCAGCTTGTACCTTTTCACTAAAAAGTACGTAAGTACAACTTTTGTTGCAGTACGTGGTTACGATGTCTGACATTTTAAGAGTCAGAACAGCACAAAAGCTCGCGGTACGAACACGGTCGTGACGACAAGGTCAAGGAACGGCGAGGCGCGTCAAAATTCTAGAAAGCATCACGGTCGCGACAAGGTACGCATGCCTCGAGCTTTTCACAGTCATACGAAATCTGCTCTAAATCAACTAAGATACTATAGAGCTGTTAAGTGTGACGTAATTCGAACGAAAAACGACTTCCAAAATGAAAAGCAGTTCTTTGAAGATTTTTCTTGCTTTGTTCTTCATAGTAGGAATTGGTGTACATGGGTCTGTTTATTACAGGTGAAGGAGGAATTGTTGATAAACGTTTAGGTTTTATTTTAGTGCATTTTCTGAAAAATTGGACCCGGAAATACGTCACAACTTAACAGCTCTACAGGCAGGATGAAATGAAATATTTCATTTTATCTCACACCATAGAAAATACAGCCAATCAGAATGAAGGAAAGCCGTTGTATATTCGTCAGTCTTCCATCTTAATTAGCATGAAATTTGACCAACTTTTGCTTTAATTTTCTCCTAGAAGTATTCATGGTTTGAGAAGCTAGATCAAACACAGGAAGGATTATTTCATCCTCTATCCAAAAAACTCGAAGTTGAATAAAATTCAACCCACTTCTCGGTGTTTAGATATCAGATGCAACACTCTTGCCCTTGTTTGATCTATTACTTATTCGCTTTAATCACGCGACGGCCAAATATTGGTTGAAACAATAGGTTTTGAATCCCTTGGGTCCCCTTGCCCTCGCTTTGAGGCGTTTCAGAACGTTCCAAACAAAGGATTTTGCTCTCAAGGGAATGAACACGGCCGCCGTGTGATTGAAGCCCATTCTTCGCGTTTTGAGTACTACCAAACCAAAGTAACAAGAACCAAATCTCAAGGCACAAAACAACATACCTGTGTGGCTTAACACCAGTGTGAATATTCTTGTGTTCAGTCAGGTTGAGAGAATAACTAAATGCCATGCCACATACATCACATTTGTATGGTTTTTCACCAGTATGTCTTCTGATATGATACTGGTAATGACCAAGCATGTAGAATGTTTTAGGACAGTATTCACACTTGTACGGCTTCTCCCCTATAAATGGGAGAAAAAAACAAAGCATGTACCATGACTTCAAGAAATAGGCTTGATAGCAATAGTCTTTTTCCAAGATGCACAAGGGCTTTAAAGCAAGGCAATTTCGGGCAAAAGGGTATGGAAACTACAAAAACAAAGACGATAAAATAAAGAACAACCAAACGGGAAAGTTTGGGAAATAGCACTGTAACAAGTAAAGAAAAAAGTCTTTTTCAAATATTTGGAGAATGATTTGGAAATTTTTGCTTTGCCACTGACTAATTCCGATTGTAATGCTGGAATATTTAGAAGAATCAATTGGATGCAAAAATGATTTGAAAGGAAAATACTAAAAGCATATTTTTTAAAAGAGCCCTCGAAATACCTGGCATTTCTACATTGGCTGTGTAGTTGTTTACTCATATTGCCCAAAAGGGCCTTGTTTTCAAGTCCCCCCCCCCCCCCACCATTTGATGAATTATTCATCTGGGAAAATGTCTATTACATTGGCATATCCAGCCTTTTGGCATGCAATGTGGTTCTGTCTCAAAACAAGAGAATTTCAAAGGACCTTTACTTGATGTACTGGGTAAAGTTTTCTAATGATGTTCATACTAGCTGCCATTTGGGGGTTTAACTTAAGTTAAGAGGATTCTAACCCCTCTTCCCCTGCCCCTACTTTATTAGGTTGAGGTTGATGAATAGATGAGCAATTGGTGGCATTGCAACAGATCATGAACAATTCAAGGAAAAAACTCAACAATTTGTACCAGTATGTTTTCTCATGTGTATTTTCAGGTTTCCTGATGAAGAAATCTCATGATGACAAACCTCACATTTGTATTGCTTCTGACCTGAAATAAAGACGCCTCATTAAAATATGACTATTCCTGTCCTGCCTTGCAAATGAGTGATGTGTACTTCAGAATGGAAAAGTATACAATGTAGGACTTTTTCATGACTGCATCATTTGACTACCACTACCAGAATGCTTTGTCAAAATGCTTTGTTATTCAGATTTTTCTACTCCCCTGGGAATAGAGACAATTGATAAAATTTCCCTCTGACAGCAGAAGCCACTCAAAGCATTCTGATAGTGGCAGTAAATTGTGTCAACATGCAAACAACCTATTCTAATCTTTTATTTCTGTCATGGGAACAGTAAAGTCTGACAGGCTTATTTTACCAATGACCTCTGAGTCTTTTGTTTAAGACTGGACTTGTGTTTGGCTGAAAAAACTAACCAAAATAAAAATGCCATTGCATGCAAAGCTATCCAAAGTTGTAGCTAACAATCTGTGTCAACTATTCTATTTACCTGTATGTAGCCAGTTATGACACTTGAGTTCCATCTTAGTGTTAAAAGACTTAGTGCAATGTGGACACTTGAATCTTTTGATGCCAGTGTGTTTTGTCATGTGTCTCTTAAGATCCCAGTGAAAAGGGAAACTTTTACCACATAATCTACACTTGTAAGGCTTGAAATCTGTGTGGAGTATCCAGTGCCTCTTCAAGTGACTTGAGCTGCAATAGTCTTTGCCACAACGGTCACATGGCCATCTTAGTCCCTTGTCTGTCTTGGTTGGTATAACAGATTCTTTTGAAATAAAAATATTTCATAACATATCGTGGACTCTTAACTAGCATACATACAATACTAGGCAATTACTGGATGAGGTTGAGCATGGCATCATAAGTTATCAAGACTGGGAACTATGTTATCTGCTGAAGTTGTAGGCTCGGGTAGATAACACAGTCTCAAGGTCTTACAATAGTTTACAATATAATTCAAAAACCAAATTCAATAATTGTTTTATTATACATTTTAAAAATCTAGGAAATTCTTATCTCTTACATTTATGAATCTATTTTTTAGCTCATGTCCCACGCTTGGACTTGGAGCTTGACCTGATAAATCCCATATCTGCAGATTTTTCTGCGGATGTCATAAATTAGCTGTAGACTCTTGGCAATCAGAATCAAGATAGTGAGGAAAATGTATTATACATGTAACATGACTTCATAATTGCTGATGTTCTGATGTTGATCAATGTGATCAAACATGTAATATGCATGCCAAGTCCAAATATGATTGCTATAATCACAAAGACCTTTTTCATCTGTATATCAACAAGCTTTTCTGCTCTATGATAGAGATGGTCTTAGCCTGAGCTTTTTTCTTAATTACTGTAGAGCCAATTACCATAACAGCTTGATACAATACCAGCTTATGCACTGTCAGTACAACTATCAACAACAGCGATATTTTTTAAACATAAGAGAGCATGTTTTATGATATTTAAACACCAAGAATTGGGTTGAAAGAACAAGGTGCAGATGAATTTTTTTAACTGACTTTGAAGTGCTTGGATAGAGGATGAAACACTGTTTAAAGTGTTTGAACTAGCTTCTCAAACCATGAATAATTCTTAGAGAAAATCAGAGCAAAACTTAGCCAAATCTTATGCTAATTAAGGTCACATATCCAAACCACCATTTCTTTGTTTTCTCCTCATTAATTATTCATGAGTTTGAGAATGGGATTTGAGCATTCTGTAATGACACATGAAATACTTAAAACTATAAAGGTTGAAAGTCATTTAAGATACATCACCAGGCCTTACTTATGTCAAAGCCAAATTCCTCAGGTTCAAACTGCAACTTCTCAGAATTTTCTTTAAGAAATGAATTGCATGAATTTTCAGCATCATTTTCCTCTTCTGCACCATCTTTACTGCTGTCCTGGTCATTATTAGAATTGTCATTCTCACAAAACTCTGCATGAGAAACATCTTGTGCATCATTGTTTTCAAAAGAACTGTTTCCTGGTGTTGGATGTTCATTTTCCAGAAACATAGCATTCATCAATTCTCTTTCCATAGAATCATCATTTGAATCGATATCATTTGAATCCTTGTCAGAACCACTCATAAATTCCAAATCTTTATTATTAGTATTAGTTGATGATGATTCAAGGATTCTATGGCCCATATCTTTTTCTGTTTCTCCAGTAGGTGACAAGTCTTGGCTTGAATTTGAACTATGTGGATTTTGGAGCTGCTTGCTTGGTTCCTCATTGTTACTTTCTGTACAGCTGTTTGTGTCTGATCTCAAGTCTAACAAGAAAGAAATGTCATATATTAAAATAAATATTTATTTATTAAGATAAACAAGCCTTCACAATAGATGAAGATTCGTGAGTGACTATTTTTCAGGCAGGATGAGTAGAAACCCACGCAGCAAATGTAGGAATGTTGGGTATTTCCACTTTAAGAAAAATAATGCTAGACATATAACTTATTATATTTTCAAATTAATGTTGCACTCCATAATGGAATGATCCTTTTGAATATATTTCAACATTATAATCTGAATTAGTCAATTGCAAAGCAAAAAACTTCATTCTCCAAATATTATAAAAAGACTTATTTTCCTTTAACAATGTTATTTTTTGAATTTTTACTTAAATATAAGATTTTTTCCTTTATTTTATCATCTTTATCACCTCATTTTGCAGTTTCACACACTTTTAGCTGAAATTGTCTCATTTTCAAATCTGCCTGCAATTTTTGCTCAATAAAAGTGCACAAAGATATCAGAAAATGACTATTAGTTAAATTAATTTGGCATAGCTTCATACATGTTCATGTAGTGATTGGATGTTTTACATGCAAACAAGAAAAAATCCACTTCAGTGTTACTCCATTTTGAACTTCCTAAGAGCCATGCATCAACTGGTCATGCTCTACGTTTCCCACTCATCCCAAACACAGTGAGGAGTAACAATCTCAAACCCCAAAAAAAACAAAACACTCTCGTTCTCACAGTGGGGGAGCTGGCACAAAAAAGGACCAAATATTTTCAGGCAGAGAAAAAGGGGGAGGCCAAAAATTTTGTGCAACCATGTTTGTATGAGTGTTGTGTGTGTGTGTATGTACTAGAGGCTTAGTATAAATTGTGTTTACTGTAAGGTAGGGCAGAAAAAGTTAAGCATTACATTTGTCTTTGCACCAGTCTCATCTCCGACCCTGTAAATAATCGCTGGTCCCTAAACAAACCCCCCTCCCCAACTCTTTCAATTTTGCAAATCCCTCCCTATGCCATAATAAATAAGAGCCCCTTAGATACTATTAACAACAATAATTAACCTTTAATAATGAGATCATATGCATCATGCATCAAACTTGTGCTGTCAAATGTTACCAAACAAGGAACTTCATTAACTGTTCTTGGTTTGACACCAAGTACAATGCCGTTATTATGATCGTCTGATGAATAAATGAGTTTAAGGAGCCCAAGAGTTACACCACGCTCTGCCTTCAGAACCAACTTGTTGTTATGCAATAACAGAATCTGAAACCAATTAAATATATCATGATTGAAAATACTTATTAAATCAATGGGCCAGTGGCTTTCAGTTTTGCTAGAGCTGGATGTAAGCTGTTCTGAAATTACCTAAATCTTCTACTTTTTATCGTTATCGTGAGTGTTTGTGATGCATACACACTGTACTCCACGCCTTAATTTGGAATAATAAGGTTAGCTTGAAGGGTTCTTAGCTTTTAGACAACAATGAGTGTGTCCAAGACACTATTAATAGTACAATAGCTAGTCACGTTGTATTGTAATTGTAAAATAATAAGATAAGAATCAAGTGTCTTGTGACATTTTATTGCTATTTTGAATGATTTGAAAAAGAAAACTGATACAAAACTTACTTATTTCTGCGAAGATTTAAGCCTAATTAAACACAAAACTCACTATATAAATCAACTAATAAGATATTATTTCTACATAGACATTAACAAATATGGTTTTCGGATACTTCGTAAAGCATTATCGTAAAATGTGATGCTGCACTTACTTCATTGGGATTGTTTCTGTGCGTGTTCTGTACTGGTTCTTGACAGTTTTCTTGGTCAGAATCCAGACACGACGCCATCTTGACCTCCAGACCAAATCCATCGCCTCGATATCGATAACCACAGGCACCCCAAGCTAATGACTTTTCCTTCATTTCAAAAACAATAGTGGGTGTGAGGGGAATGGTGTATTTTGAGTTTTGCGTATGAATTTTGGTCTCTCCTTTCCTCTAAATTTCCCATTCTCTCTCTTAGCCCCCTGTTTTGTGAAGCCCCAAAAATGTTGATCCCACCTCACACTACCACTTCTCTAACTAATGACTGGTCCCTAAAAGGACACTCCAAAACCAGGAGCAGATTCAGGATTTTGGCTGGAGGGGGAGGGGGGAGGGGGGAGGGGGCTTGAACTGCCAACAAAGACTGTTGATTTGTGGTGGCTACAACTAGGGAAAAGTAAAGGCACTTCCTGTTTCTTGGGTCAAGACAATCAAGATGGTCAACAAGTAGAAGTTTTATTTTTAACAACCTGACAAGTTTTTAAAGATTTTTTAAAATGTTTTGGCCATAATAGACCAGGAAAATCCCAAATTTGAGGAATGCATGTAATTTTTGCTGAACAGGATAATTTAGGGGGTTCAATTGCAGTTTAGGGGATTCACACTATAGCCCCCAAAAATCCCTCTAGATCCACCCTTGTAAACTGTTACAGGGGCGTGCGGGGGGGGGGGGGCGGGGGCGAGCTTTTTTTTCTTGTTTGGGGGAAGACAGCTATA
>JAAAQI020152588.1:0-10588 GCA_011800005.2 Stichodactyla mertensii | reverse complement strand
TTAGAAAAATCCCAATCCCAGTAATGGCTAAATCCCAGTCCCAGTGCATCAAATCCCATTTTCCCAGCCCAAAAAAATGCCAATCCCAGCTCCCATTTTACCCCTTCAGGACCCTCTCCGTAGTACTTTTTTTATATTTTTGCGAGTGAACCGCAAACAAGTCAGCTCGAAACTACTAAAATTTCTTTGACCTTTTCTTTAATAATTCTATGATTGTATTTTTAAATATATAAATGCACCTAAAGTGTTAGCCCCAAGGTCGTGGGGGGCAACCCAGGGGAAATTAGGATCTTGCTCCTTGAGTGGGCATTTGTCAAGTACATTCTCCCCTAGAGGAGGGGATTTGACACTTGACAGAACGAGAGAACCTGGAAGGGAGGGGAAATTTGACATTTGTTACAGTTCCGGAGGTAGGGAAATTGACTCTGCCATCTCCAAAAATGTCAATACCCTCTGGGTTTGCTAACGCCACACCCTGAGGCTAAACAGGAAAATATTTACTGGTTGGGCTTCCTGTGCTGTCCTACTGTCCGATGAGATTCCGACACTTTATCGATCAGTGACGTCATTCCAAGGGCTCTTGAGATACCCGACGAAGAGTATCAAAACAAAAACATCACAAGTGTGACAGAGAAATGTTTGAAAAAGAGTAAATGGAGAGGAAAAGAACAACATGAACTCCGCCTTATAGTTATGAATTGTACTCATAGGACTGAAGGACACGAAAGTCCTAAAGAAATAAGCCATTCTCTCCATTTTGCTTGTATTTTTGGAGCCAGCGAGAGGTCGTTTGAGAGCGAACGAGTTCTCGTTTCTCGAAGGTGCCAAAGACAAAGAAGTAATTTTTTCTTTCGCCTTCTGAATCTTCCTACATCTCCAGCGTCATGACAGAAGTAGTAGGAGATTTCTGCTACAACAAGAAAGACCTCATAGGTCATGGTGCATTTGCTGTTGTGTTTAAGGGACAACACACCAAGGTGAGTCCGTGTTTCGATACTTATGTTTTATTCGCAGCAAAAAAATTTATCAACAAATTTTCGTCATTCCGTTTCTGGTTTGTGTACAATTTGATAGTTCTCGAAGGCAACTCTTAAGCATTTCTTCATCTTTTATTCTTCCTTGGGAACGTTTTTCTAAAGCTTGCCCTTGTGACCAATAATTTTTCACACGAAGTTTGTTAAATCCTGTACAACGATATGATTTTTTTCTCGACGTTTTTACTGATGTCGATGTTGTCATGTAAGCTTATGTATTTTTATTAAGTTTATTGAATATTTTTGTTTTTAATGGTATTCGATAACGGTATGCTTCTCTTCCATATAGAAAAATCCAAACGTTTTATATTATTACAACGGTTCGCCCGCCTTTTTTAGGTTTGCAAACGGTTTGCCTCGGGTTATTATAAGCTTAATTTGCCTCAGGTTATTTTAATGACAATAACATCAACAGTTATTTCACTCTATTTTTTTGCTTTATTTAGAAAGAAGATTTTGTGGTAGCAATAAAGGTCATCTCCAAGAAGAACTTGTCGAAAACCCAAAGCCTATTGGCTAAGGAAATAAAAATCCTCAAGGTATGGATAGAATTTACTTCAATAAAATACAAGATTGCATCATATAAATTGATAGCGTTTCAGATCTGTAGGTTTGAGTTTGGGAGGGGGTCTTTAGCTTCAATTTAAGAGGATTCTCCTTGGGATTGTAAGTAAAAATGAAAAGAGAGTAAAAGCAAGCCTTATATAGCTACAGCAAATCTAGATAAGGTCATTAAATCAAAGTACATACGACTGTGAAAAGCTTACAGCACAGCCACAGTCATGACAGGGTCAAGGCACAGCAAGGCATGTCACAATTCTAGAAAACATGACAGTCGACAGCACAGATCGTGTTGCAAACAAAATCTACTCTATCGTTATGACTGACATTTGAGATGCTATTTGCTGTCTTACGTAACATGTTTTTTTAACACAGGAACTCCACCATGAAAATGTTGTTGCCCTGTATGATTGTCAGGTAAAGCATTTTTTGGCTGAGAATGTAATTAAAATTATCTTGAATTGTTGATTCTTTTAATTAATGTGGTTGTTTACTTGCTTCCATGATAAGATCAGAAAAGTGTCATATGATGAAAATGCTTATTTTTCTCCAGTTTGGTATCCTAGGAAAACACACACTATGATTGGCTCATGAGCATCCAGGTTTTCACAGTATGCCCTGTCCAATGGTATCCTGGATTGAGTGTCATAAAATTGAACACAAAAAATAATAAATTACTAAAAAATAATAAATTACTAAAAAATAAACATGTTATTTACCTGCCTAGCTCAGTTGGTCCATGTAGCACTAAACAGACCAGTCAGCTGGTTAGTAACATATTCATTGACTGAGTTTTGTTCAGGCAGGTCTGAAATATATTTGACTGATGGTCATGTGTTTAGACCTCCTACTCAGTCAGTAATCACATGTTGTGTTAAATCAACATTAGAAAAGTCTGGTGATAGGGCAGCTTGATAATAATTAACTAAAGCCTGGTTCACACTAGCATCATAATCGTAATAATAATCGTAATAATAGTATTATTGTAAGCAACGTATGCAGACTCAGTAGCATACTGCTCATTAACAGTTCTTGTCTTTTTTCACACCTCAGTGATAAATACGATCCTGAGTCTGTGTACATTGCTTGCGTGATTACAACACTAGTGTGAACCAGGCTTAAAGCATTAAACAAAAGAACAAATACTAGTTAACTAAATTGCTTTTTTCTATTTACCAGGAAAGACCAAACAATGTTTACCTGGTGATGGAGGTAAGGATAAAGAATTTGGAGTTGCTCTAGAAAATAAATTGATGTTAGACATTCCCCCAAGAAGTATTCAAATATAACCCTCTTTAGAGCATTATGTAAATCATCTAGGATGAAAGGCAAAGATTGACACTATATTCCCATTCTTTTTCCATTCCATTATCCTCTCAAGGAAACCACAAGGAATACCTTACCACTTATTCATTTATTTACACTATATTTTTATTTTCATAGTACTGTAATGGAGGAGATCTTGCAGACTACCTTCAAGGTAAAATGCGAGGGTAAAAGGGCCGGTATGTAATCATTAAAATGGTTAAAACTGGCCTAAAAAACTGATAAATTAAACAGTAAACTAAAATTTCAAGTACTACTGCAGTCTTCATTGGTCAGGAGTATTGGTCTCATACAAAAGTGGGAAAATGTACTTTTTAGTGGGAAATGTTCTTGGAAATTGGTTTAGACAGCATTCATGCTCACAAGCTTTATATATTGAGACTGCAATTTTATATATTGCTTAATTTATGTAATTTGTTCATCTAAATAATATTAGCATATATTCATTTATTTTTATAGCAAAAGGAACTCTTAGTGAAGATACTATAAGGATATTCCTTAAACAAATAGGTGTGTATACAAATGATAAATATTACAATTTATTATATTACCTTGGGATGCCTGTGGATATTGAACAACAGGTTAACATTGGTCAATGAAATAACTTCTATATTCCATTTTGCATTTCATATTTTTTACTCTTTTTTTTAGCTTCTGCTATGGGTGCACTTCAGTCAAAAGGAATAGTACACAGAGACTTAAAACCTCAAAATCTTCTTTTGAGCCATACTGGAATTGCAAACCCACCTCCTTCGGACATCAAGATCAAAATTGGTAGGGGATTGAATATTGGTCCTTTTGGTCCATATCAGTATTTCCTGTACTAGTGTCAGAACTTATTTTCTCATAAACTTTTTGGCTAAATTTTTATGTGTAATCCATAAGTGGAATAGTGTTATCCACCCCTGATTAAGTACACTTAGAAGGTCTGACCAAAACCAATAAAAGAATGACTTCTGCTTCTTCAGCCTGGGCACTTGGTTTCTCATTTTTGCTTGTCATCAGTTTTGGTGTCAGTGATCTTTAAGCTAACTTTTAGATACAAGAGTTGTTTGCTTTTAGGATAAAAGAAGCAAATACTATCTGTTGCAAAACCCTTCTGTGCAAAGGCTAATGGTTTCCATATTGGGAAGATGCAGGATTTGTACATGAATATGCACACAAATGTGTACACTTGTTGGCTCTTCCCCCTGAACAAAGATCTTACATATTTCATGTGATGGGAATTATAATTCTTAGGCTATGATGTCATCACTGAGAATGACCCACTACCTATAACCCCTGGCTGTCTCTGACTTGGGTCTGGACTCGTATTAAGCAGTGATTAATATCCACAGTAAAAGATAGTCAATCAGAATAACTAAGGCCACCCTGTTGTACATGCGCATGCAACTGTAACAACTGACTGTAATGTTGGTGCATTAATATTGGCTTTGTTTTTTCAGCTGATTTTGGTTTTGCAAGGTTTCTTCCTGGGGAGATGATGGCTGCAACCTTGTGTGGTTCTCCTATGTACATGGTAGGATTTTTAATGGAGATGATACTATTATATAACAAATACAAAAATAATGTCAGTGCTCTATATAAGGAAATGTATGGTTTTAATTGAGGGGGGGGGGGG
This sequence comes from Stichodactyla mertensii, assembly GCA_011800005.2. Lineage (NCBI taxonomy): Eukaryota > Metazoa > Cnidaria > Anthozoa > Actiniaria > Stichodactylidae > Stichodactyla > Stichodactyla mertensii. Next base: position 6,046 of record JAAAQI020152588.1, on the reverse strand, counting down.
GGCTGGAATATTTTAATTGGTGGATGATCACCCCAAAAATTTTCATGTTATTTGAAGGGCCATCCTCTTCTTTTTGCCTAATACTTTGAGGTTGAGTAAAGGACCATCACTTATTATTTCTCACTTTAAGTGAAGGGCGTTCTGAGGGCCAGCTTTATTTTTGGTTCTTGATGAGGAAAAAAACCCAGCACACTGTCCCTCATAAAAAACATACATTTCTCAAGGGTCAAATGACTCCATCTAAGATTTTGAAAATCCTGTATTGAGGGGGATATAAATCTTCCAATTCAGAGAGCACAGGATGTGTAAGAGAGGAATTTCTCAGAAGAAATTTGCCTCACTCCAAAAGTGTGTTATTTTTAGGCTCCTGAAGTAATTATGTCCAAGGCTTATGATGCTAAGGCAGACCTTTGGAGTCTTGGTACTATAGTCTATCAGTGCCTCACTGGTAAAGCCCCATTCACAGTAAGTATGCTATTATGTTATTGGTATTATTAATAACTAAAGTTATGGAATGAAAATATATTTCATGTTTTTTTGGAGTGTTGGAATATTCATATACCTTACCAAAAGAAGTCAGGATGATACTGGGAAGCAGATACTTACTGTAGATTATTGCAAAAATGTGGACTAAAATTTGGTACCATATTCAGTGCAATAACAAAATGAAACAAAAAAAACGCAATCATTTTACAGGCAAATAGTCCTCAAGCACTAAAGAAATTTTATGAGAAAAACAAAGGCATTTGTCCAAAGTAAGTGAAGTGAACCTCCTGATAAGCTGATTTATACTCAGATATTTTGTGTTATCTTGTGATATCTTGTGTTATCGTTGATTTAAGAATCTTTATTTGGTTGCATGGTTGTAATATTGGCATAATTTCATAATATTTTAAAGCATTCCTGCTGGTACATCAGCTCACATCAAAGACCTGCTGACAGGGCTTCTAAAAAGAAACCCTAAAGATAGAATGGACTTTGGTAAGATTTGTTTATGAATGGCTGTTAAACAGCTAGCCATTCATAAAAATGCCATTGCTAAACCTGCTATTTATTCATTATTTTATTTGTATTTGTATTTATAATCTATTATAAACAGTATTGAATCTTTTTTCCCATTCTTTTGATTACATGTCCATCCATTACATTTTGATTCTTGACATTTCCTTTCATTCTATTTCTCCCATCCACTTTCATTTTATATCTCTTGTCTATTCATCACATTTTCTTGCATCTCCATTTCCATTTTCTTTTCCCTTTTATCTCCTTTTTTTCTCCCATTTCTCTCATTTTTCCCGTTGGCATTTTTCATTGTTACATCCTCTCATTTTCATTTATCCGTCTCCATTTTGTTTTCATTGATTTCATTTGCTTCCATCTCATTTTCATGCATCTTATTTTCCCCACCATTTTATATGCAACTCTGAGTTTAATGTCAATTTTTATGTCTTTAAGGTGATTTTTTCTCACATCCTTTCTTAACTGGAAGAATCGTACAACGATCATGTAAGTAAATACCTTCTCTTCAACTGAATGCAGTTACAATAAATATTGCGCAATCGAGTTGACTTTCATTTTATGAAACGCATTCACAAATATCACAGAGTATGTGTTCTTAAAGTAGTTTCAATCTATTGGGAATAACTGTTTTTAACTTTAGATAATAAAAAAATAGAATTATGAAACATTTTACCGTCTAGTTTTTGAACTATTAGAAAAAGAAAACGATAAAATAACGCGTATCTTATTTGGCTTTAATTTTGTACTCTGTGTCTTCTAATCAGTTTAACTCTGTTTTATTCAGCTACACCTGTCGCTGTGCCATCAAGACATAGAAACTACAGTGGTTGTTCCCAGGGAACAAAATCCTCCAGCTCCAGCTCTCCGGTAACTATATTGTTCCAGTGCGACTACTTAAACAGCAGGGGGCAGATCCAGGGGAGAGGTGCAGGGGTGCGCACCTCCCTTCCACCCCGCCCTTCTCAGATGAGCTACATACAGTCCATTATGGATTTAATTTGGTGCTCGAGTGTCGATCTTAAATGGTACACCCCCTCAAAACGAACAAACAAACAAACAAAAAATCACTTGTAGATGCATTCCCCCCCCCCTCAAAAATATGTTATATCCGCCTCTGAACAGGAGTTGTATTTAAAATGGGTTTGTACGTGGGTACAACCATGACTAAATTGTAATAATAATTAAATAACGTGGTTGATACATTACAATTTAGTCAGGAGTTGTATTATTTACGCTTTGGTGAAAGTATAGAATAGATTCCATTTCGTATGAAAAACTTAACAGTAAAAACGCCATTTATAAGCCTTCTGATTGAATGAGGAGTAACCTATAACGGGCCGTGATTATTTACTTAAATTTTGTCAATTTCTTGAGTACAATCAGGAATACACAAAGAGGCTGAGAGGTTTATTTTCAAAATGACTCCTTGCAGAGTTTCGGGGCAGAGGCTTTAGGGGACATCAGAGTAGACCTGCTGCACCGTATAACACCACCGTTCGATATAACGGGCACCTCACCTCAAGATCCACACCCTGTGAGTCAGGGCAGTTTGGAACACAGCCCGGGAAACGGTATGCAAAGTAAACCATCCGGTAAATTGTAGAAACTTCATCTTACCTCGTCCATAAAAGCGCGAATTTGTCAGTTTTAAGTATGGCGTAAATAGACAGACAGCAATACTTCAGCATTTCTAGTATCGCAAGCAAAAGATCGCATTGATCAATGTGCTCGCACTGATCAGCACACCCCAGTGTCCGTGTGAAGCCAGTATCTACAGGAAGCCTTGCTTATTCAAAAGATCGGGTAACATGGATCTTTATTTTCCAAAGGACGTTTCCGTCCTTAGGATGGGGAAGGGCGGGCAGTTGACTCCGTCCTCGTCTTTTTCATCACGATGCGCAAAATCTGATGTTTTCCCCCCTCAAGGAAATAGACGTTACCAAAAGACTGACGTAAAAGCTACTTTCATTTTCAGCATATTACCACCGGGATCAAAGGTCATCGGGGGTACTAATGCCCAGTCCACCTCGACCTCTCCAAGCGGATGATGATCTAGAGCCTGAGGTTTGCTTAGATTGATTTCTAGTACATAGTTATTGGTGGTCCAGTCTTCATGTCATGTTTTCCTTCTCAATCCCTGTGCGTGAACCTAACGAAATCCTTTTTCCATCTTTTGTTTTATTTGTTTAGGATTTTGTTATCGTTCCTAACAGTCTAGATACAACAGACGGTAAGATAACATTTTAGTTTGTTTTTGATGAACGTGAAAAAATGTTCCGTTTTTTGTTCCGTCTTGGTTCTCACAAGATTTGTTCAATCCTGCTTTTTTAAAAGGTGCACCCAAGGCAAAGGGACCGTGGGATCTTTATTTTCCCTACGAGTGGTAAGAGAGCATTACTTTCTGTATTTATACTGTATTTATAATATATTCAGATTAGTTCAGGGTCTCAAACTACATGAATATAAGGCAGCTATATTGCGTAATCTTTCTCCAGTTCGCGTGCCTGAGCAAGCGACAAACGTCAAAATCCCCTGAAGAGACTGGCCCACTTTAGATATTTCATTAAGTGATGGTACACATTAAAATTTATAACGTACCTAAGATATATCACGCGCTCTGATTCGCTGGCTACCTTGCCACGCTGACGTCAAAACTGTCTGATCTGGCAGGGGCGGATCCAGGGGGGTGCAGAGGGTGCGCACCCCCTGAAATGAGCGATTTAAAGTCAATCATGGCTTTATTGTTATCTATTTTTGGTGCTTGAGTCCTTAATACAAATAGTGCACCCCTCCCTCAAAAACATCCTGGGGGTGCACCCCCCTGAAAAAAATCCTGGATCAGCCCCTGTCTGGTTTTAGCTGCGGGGGAAGAGGATGTGAAATACGTAATTATTTTTTTCTTTCCATCTAGCCTCGATTCAATTCAATCACGGTAAAATTCAAAGAAAACTAACTTCCCAAACAAAAATATATTTACACATTTTCCAGCCAATCATCACCTCCGAGAACGGTAAACACCAAGATGTTCGGTCCAGGCTCCCCACGACAAATGTCACCACGATCTCCCCCCCGCAGGGCCACCTTTATTATTGGATCGTCTTCACCCACCTCACCTCCTACAAGACCTCGCACCTATTCAGCCAGTAATCAGCCATCTTTACCCCGAAGTACATCCCAACAAGCGTCTGTTCCAGTCCCTCAGCGTGTCAGAACGAACTCATCCCCAGGACCTCGTCCACATATTTCTCCCACTTCCCAGTCCCCTACCCCGATACCTGTGCCTCGGAAAACCTCGACCCCAGTAAGCCCAACTGAACTTTTGGCCGTCAAGCAAACACAGACGCAAGGAGCAGCCAGAAAAATCTCATTACCGAGGGGGTCAATTCCTGGTGATGTTCCCAGGACGCTTCCAAGTCCGTCTTGTGTGAAGACATCAGGGGCACCCAGTGACACCGTATCGCCATCCCTTGTCACTGCAGTCGCCAAAACCCTTACTGATAACTCCAAAGGAGGGTTGTATAATCTTGCGAACTTGAATGCTGTGCCGGCGATATCTGCTGAACGTACAAGTATGGAACCTCTCGGCCGCACCGCACCTGGAACGATCCGACGGGCTATGTCCAATATAGAACGAACAAGAAATCCGTCTAGTTCTTCTTCTCTTCTTTCTGCTCTAGCCAGGCAGACCAACGCTGGTCTCATGCCTTTGGAGACCCTATCTGAGGTTACAGAAGCTAGGCCGATATTAAAAGTCCATAGCTCTCCTGCCATTCTAGCCACAGCCATGGGTCTACCGAGGAATAGGTCGTTTGGCCTTTTGAATGCTGGTCAGTTCCATTTGGCATTAAACACTAACCAAGCCCCGCGACGTCATTCTAGTGGCGCGCCACTATCACCGCAGTCAGACGACGAACCAGTCCCTCCTACCTCCACTATTGCTCCCTATCTACCTCCTATACCGGGGTCTCCTACCAAGTCACTGCATACTAGTCACGGGGAGGGGGAGAAGGGGCTGAAGCCACTGCGTGGGTTGTTCACTGCTGGATCGTCGCCTCCTTCTGCCACCATGATGGCTGAAGGTATTATAACTTTTCATTCTTTACCCAAGTACAGTGGTCAAGAACCTGCAGTGGTTAGTAACACTCCTGCTCTCGTCATTCCTGGAAAAGGTACATCAGTTATCTATATATTGATGGTATCAGAAAATGTTTTTGTGGACCCAATACTGAACTGAAGGGATACCTAAATGCAATTTTTACTGATCCTTTCTCCCAAAGACAGTGTTTTTGTGGACCCAATACTGAACTGTGGGGGATACCTAAATAAAATTTTACTGACCCTATGCACCTTTCCGGAGTTACCCATAATTCTCCCTGATTTAGCGCGTGCAAGCGAGGTCAGGGTCTGGTTAGTATATAAAGGAGACTTCAGAAATTTAACAGGAAACAAACAGCGTTTTGTCGAATGTGGATAAAAATGCGAAAGAAAGATGTAAATGGATTTACCAAATAGAATATCTGAATACACGAATTTCCTAAAAACTACGATCAGTTTTCAATGTTTTTGTCCCCTGACCTCGCTGGCGCGCGCAAATCCTAAAAAATTGGGGGAAACTCTGGGAAGGAGCATACTCCCGAAGACGATGTCTTCGTGAACCCAATACTGAACTGTGGGGGATACCTTCATGCAATTTTCAAAAGGCAATCTCTTCATGAAAACTAAAATCATAAAGAAGCTACACAAATGATTTCCCTTTTTAAGGTACGAAAGTGACTCGGGGATTCTTCGAGACCTCGTCCTCTGTCAGCCATGAAGTAGAGCCTTGTTCCCCCGAGATGGAAGGACCAATAGCACTTGTGGCTCCAGAACTACCAGAAGACACGCTTTTGGAGGTAAAAATTGCCTGTCAAATAGTTCACTTCTGAGTTCTCGGAAAATGATGCGTAAAGGCGAAATCACGCTTCGTAGCGTGAAACGACTGACTTGTTTTGTTGTCGCTGTTTTCTCTATGACTTGTTTGTGGTTC
>JAAAQI020152577.1:0-10589 GCA_011800005.2 Stichodactyla mertensii | reverse complement strand
TTATATGTTTTTCTTTCATCATGCAAAATTTTAAAAAATTCTGTCTAGAGGATCTTTTGCCCATGAATGTCCTTAATAACCTACTGATAGTGCTATAATAGCACTATAGTTAGGGGACTTATCATTAATTAGACAGTATAAACCTAACGGTCTATCACCAATCCTGCATTCTGATTGGCTACCCTGCTAGAGGTATATTCATGATACATGTGCAGCCTGCTAGTGGCGAAAAGTGCTGGTTTTTGAGAAAAATAAATGATTTCAACTCAGTTTAAAATTGTTTACATCCATTTATTTGACTGATAGTTAGTAGGTTTATACTAAAACAATTAGACCTCAAGGGTGAATGGACTACGATTCAAATAGCCCATTTGAGCTATCGCCTCATTGGCTATTGACTCGTAATCCATTCACGGTTGAGGTCTAATTGTTAATTACCAAGGGGAGGTGGTGCATTTCATTTTTACTTGATCATTCTTTTTGCCCCTCTCCATGCAAGATGCAAAAAAATAACCAGGGCCCTCCTCTCATTGGACGCCAAAGGTGCGCCCACCCCAAAACACTTGGTAAATTTTTGATACCCCTCTGCTTTTGGATTACATAAAAAATGATGACCCTTTCATTTGTGCAACCCCTCCCATGTAACTTAATGATATTAAGTCCCTTAGTCTGGGGCAAAGTAATTCAAGGTTGGAAATTGTTCATTCTCACCTTAGGATAGCCTTCAATGAGCCACCTGCCAAAATGAACCTGGTGCGATGAAGAAGGAAATATTTAGTCATCATTATACTGTAATGTTTTTAAAGAAAAGACTAAGTGGAATCATTTCACATTCTATGTAAAAGTTGTAGTACATGATAATTAGGTCACTCCAGGTAGAAGAACCTTGGAAAAACTTGGATAAAATAAATAAATTCTGTCTTTTACCCTGAAATGACCTCATTTTCAAGCACTACAGCCTTCACAAATTTCATTCTCTCCATTACAAAGTCCTACACCATGATAAATTACATTTATTACACATTTAGGATTGATACCCATGTGATAAAGCTGTGAATAAAATCCATATCAGTGAATAAGATGAAGATACGATATCACTTTACGGTAAACTGTCCAATGATATTTTGAACAATAAAACATTTGTGTGTTATTGTATCGACCCTAAATGTGTAATAAACAAATTATGACATGTTAAGAGCTTGATATAATATTTATTCACTCATTTTCTGTATCATATTGCTCGTTTGCGATATGACGGAAAACTCATGAATGAAAATGATATCAAACTCTTAACATGTGATAATCTCTATGTATTCTCAATACAGGGTATCTCATAAAGTGGGGTGATATAAAAATGTGCTGGATTTTTTGGTTGATGTGGAAAGTTGTGTAATTTTCAAAAAGCTTAATAGGCTCCTTGCAGCACATCGGAATGCAGCTGAATTTGGAGGGCAAGACAATAGGTTTCTGGTTCTCTGGAGTTGAGATTCTTTTGTCTTGCCCTCCAAATTCAGCTGTATTCTGACATGCTGCAAGGGGCCTACTTGCAGGGCTCAAAATAGACAGTTTTTAATTTTGGCAAGACAAAAAAATTCAATGGAATAAATTTTCCCTGCCATTTTCTTTTCCATTTGGCAGTTTAAAATTATTTTCACCAACCAGTAGTGAAATTTGATCTGCATTTTGGCCATTGGCAGGGCTCTATTTTGATACCTGAATTCAAGCCTCATTACTGGACGTATTCTTCAGTTTTCCACTATTTTTCTACCAATTTTCCCAATCTATGTTAAAAATCAAATGGATGAATGGCAGACCCTCTCCTTGTTCATCCAATAAATACAATAGACCTAATTTGCTTGGGCGTAATGTTTCCCAATACAGACCTCTTGGGAATACGATTCTTTGTTTGAGGTTTATCCATATTAATGTATCTTCTCAAGTGTTACCATTAAACAAAGGAAAAAGTCCCAAAGGAATGACACGTAACCTGTATTGGGAAAACAAATACGCCCAAGCAAATTAGGTCCATTACATTTACATTTAATATAATAATCATGTACCTTCACACCCTTGCTGCGCATGGCTTGTAGTGCCTTCTTCATACTTTCCGATTCAGGCTCCATCATCTCCACCTCCATTGTACACTGCTTGTCATTATAGATACCCATCATGCAATAGTTATCTCCTATTGCATCAACTGTTGTGGCAGCCTTTGATCTAATGACTGTATAGATCCCACCAACTAATGGACAACAAAAATCATTAGTCGCACATACCTGTAAAAATGTACGATTTAATGTTGATTTACATCTAAAATCGATTAAGGCTGATTAAACTTTTGATTTTGTAGGAAGAAAATACTAATTTAGTATCTAAGTCTTTGCAGTTTTTTTAAAATAGTTATATTGCTAATTGCTTTATGCTAAACAACCCTACAACTTGCTTGATAATTACAACTGGAGGAATTTTTTGCAGGGGGTGTTTTCCTACTAAATATTCACTTCCTTTTAAAGCCCGACAGCAGAGGGAAGCACTGCCTTTCACCTTCCCGGGTTCTTAACCAGGGCCAATTTAAACTGCCAATAGAGGGAATATGCAGGGGGCATTGGATCAGCACCATTCTCTGCTGTGGTGAGGGCTTTATCCCATTTTCACAGATGGCTAAATCCAAGTCCGCAGTCATGCCCAGGTTTGGAAAACCGGGGACTGGGGTTTAAAATGGGAATCAAAATCCATGGAATGTTTCTTTTGTTTTTAGCCAATAAGAAATTGCTCTTTAACCACAAAGACAACAATTACATCTCTGATTGGTCAAGAAACATTTTGAAATATTTGTATTGCCCACAGTTTTTCGATTCACATGGTAACTTGCAATTCACTGGTGCATAACTATGAAGAAACACTTGCTTTGAATGAGAAGATAGTATGTATGGACTACATACTATTTTCTAAAAATAATTGTAAAATCTAAAAGAATCTTTTAAGCTTTTGTTATTTATGAAACAAGGTGGCTATTCACAACAGAGCTCAGCTCGAATCTAAAGTTAATGCCCAAGAATAGGAATTTAGAAGTTTGATTTTGTGGATGGAGGAAAACTGAAGAACCCAGAGAAAAACCCTCAAAGCACAGGAGAGAACCAACAAAAATCTCTACTCACACATGATAGCAGGGTCCAGGAATCAAACCCGAGACCCCAGCAGTGACAGACAGCTCATTAACAGTGCACACCAGCCATGCTCCCCTTATTGTACAATATTATATAATAATATAATATGTCTGTTCTATATTTTGTGTATGAAAGTTGCATTTTACCCCAGCTTGCTGAACAACTTATTGTGCAAAGCAATAAACCTGCAGCCTCAGTCTTTGTTTTGAAAATCATTTTTCATGAGGTTTTTGGATAATTCACAGATGAAATATATCACTCTGATTATTAAATAAGAGTTTTGGACTTTTTTGACACTCAAAATGTGTATTGGATTCAATTGTCAATAGCTTTTAATTTCATGTTGAAAAAAGTGCTTGAACATAGGGCCGACGATAACAAATTGCAAGGGACTGTGATTGGTTAGAAAATTTAATGCTGCTCAGCTGGCTGTTTATTATATCCCAAGTTGTGATGCATAGGGATTATTCTATCACATGACCAGAAGGTGGGAGATTCCAATGTGCTATCTGATGTGAGATACTGTAGCACTTTCTGTTTTCGTGTCATGTGATAGAATCTCAATCAAACTTCAACTTACAGGTAAGTCTTGTTTAATTTTACAATTTTATATATTTATGGGGATGACCGGTGCTGGCTAGCAGATCATACGCTGGAATGACACAGATATTGTATAATCGAACGTCTCAACATTCAGCCGAATTGAAGACCAAAGTCTGCAAACAATTGCACGAAAACACCATCACGTAACTCCAAAAATACACCATAACCGCACACAACAGTCATAATACTGAGTTTTTTGAGCTGTTCTGAGCTTAAAAGATTAAATAATAAACTACGAGAGTAATTCCAAACAGTTGGAGGATTTAGCAAAACGTAAACAAAACACCTCGATGGGCTTTGCCACAAAAACTCCACAAAATGTCCAGTATTCTTGACTTCTTACCTTTGTTAGCCACTTCCCAAGATACTTCAAAGGTGAAGTATTCAGGATCATCCTCGCCGACGGTGTAATGATCCTCAGAAAAGCTCATTTTTGTCTGCTCTTTTTGCTTCAAGTGTAAAAATAATCTCAGCAGTTTCGACTTTACGACTTTCGTACACACTGCTGCCCCTTGAGCCCGCTTGAATCTGGTCAGCTATTATCCATAAGGTAGGTACTTCATGTATCGTTCACAAAATGTACCGTGACCTGTAATGTACTGTGAACGCCAGCTTACCCCTCGCATGGGAATCTGTCGGTGTAGTTCCTGTGGTCCCGGTAGCCTGTAAATTCATGTAGTTCATGTAGCAGTAGCCTGTACTGTACAAATACTGTAGTAGCTGTAGTAGCTGTAGTAGTTGTAGTATATGTAGTAGCTGTAGTAGCTGTAGTAGCTGTAGTACAAGCTGTAGTAGTTGTAGTATATGTAGTAGCTGTAGTAGCTGTAGTAGCTGTAGTATAGCCATAGTACATGTAGTAGCTATAGTACATGTAGTAGCTGTAGTAGCTATAGTACCTGCAATACATGTAGTAGCTGTATTACATGTAGTAGCTGTAGACTACCTGCAATAGCTGTAGTAGCTGTAGTACATGTAGTAGCTGTAGTAGCTATAGTACCTGCAGTAGCTGTAGTAGCTGTAATACATGTAGTAGCTGTAGACTACCTGTACGTAGTAGCTGTAGTACAAGTAGTAGCTGTAGTACATGTAGTAGTTGTTGTAGCTGTCGCAGCTGTAAAGTATGTGTAGGAATTTTATTTCATAATCTTCACAAAGCATAAGGATATGGCCTCTTTACAACTTTTCATTATTATTATTATTATTATTATTATTATTATTATTATTATTATTATTATTATTATTATTTTTAATTATTGAACATGCTGAACAACTTATAAAATGTTTCAGGGATTGTGGTGTTAAGACACATTCGGATGTTCTTTTACAAAAACCCTTTGAATGTAGCCTAACATAAGGGAAGAAGGGAGAACCTGCACAAACTATTGTTTAAGAAATACACTGCATTCACAGGTGTGACATTTGCAGTTTGAACTGGCTTTTGAAATAAACCAGACTTCAGGTTTTTGCAGTAAACAATGGCATTGTTGGATAACTTAATACAAAAAGAGATTTAGATTTAAACTCTAAACATGGATTGTCTGTTACTGCTTTTCTACAGTCTACAAAATGCATTTTACATTGATTTTCTTTGTGTAATGTCCAATACTGTTTTCTCCCCCTCTGACAACCAAAATGAAATAGGCAATTTGTATAGAAAATCGAATGATCTTGAAGGCAAGTCCAATTTGAGAACTTTCAAAACATTACAAGTAACTATTAATTACGAATTGTACAAGAAGATCATTTGATTTTTTTTTATTTATAATACACTTAACAAAATTACTCGTATCTAGATAAGTATCTGTAGAAGGCTAGTATACATGGTGGTGGATTTGCTAATATGTGTAAAAAACATTGAAATACAAAAGGAGATAAGTTTATTGCAACTTTTCATTTGTATAGAGAGTACAATTAACCATTTAATTGTACTCCTCTTGTCCAATCAGAATCAAGTAATTTTGTTGATTGTATGTAAGAGATAATTACTGAGAACAGAGGCAATAAGCCATATAAAGCCCAAGGGCTTTATAGACTTATTGCCGACGTTCAAGGTAATTAACTGTCTTATTTCATACTTGAGAAGATTTTCATAACACAGCAATTCTTGAGGGAAAACAGTGTGATATTACTTACTTATTCATACATTGTCTTTTTCAACAATAAGAGCATGCATAGATGATAATTACATCAGAATGCATGCTTTGACTCATCCCACACAGAGAAGGGGATGCAAAGAGATCACCTGATGGCTCTTGGGCTTGCAAACTTTCAAGCCAGGAGGGCTGGGTTGACAATAAGCTGACTGGAGGTCTTACCAAGAGACTGCTAAATAAGTGGTCTTTTGCTGGGATGTGCTTCGTAATCCTGCCTAGGATACATTGAGTTTGTAATGGGGAATGAATTCCTCATTACAAATTCAAGTGCAACATCTGGATATTGCCCTCAATTCAAGTGCAATATCTGGATATTGCACTCGATTCAAGGGCAGTATCTAGATATTGCCCTCATTAACGAATTCACAGGCTTTATGCAATATAAAGCCCTGCGAATAACAAAAAAAACCCGTGTTAGATATGAAACAATATAAAGTTATTAACTTTTAGAAGCGTTGTGATCTACCATGTTTTTCGTGAATTTTTGGTTGCTTTTCGCCACGTAATTGCAGAGCAAGTTTCGATGGTGCATCACTTGGAATAGCATACGGACCACTTGTCAGTTCATTGTACAGACTGTCATCGTCTTCTTTACCAGTCAGTACCACGTTCCGTAGCTCTGATAACTCGTAAAATGGAAGATAAGCTTCACCGTAAGGTATTCCTTGACTTTTTCTCATATCTGCCGTTTCAAATACGGTTTCGTGTTCTTCCCAATGTTTGTCACACGCACAGCAAAGAAAGTTAGAAAAAAACTGTGAACATGGGCATCGTTTCACCCGGCACCTCCTCATACCAGTAGGTGCATGCTCTTCGTGTGTATGTCTACACTTGCACTTTGCTCGCCAAGTGGTTGGGTCATAGTTAATGCGACGTTGAAGCCAAAATTCTCCTACTTCCTCCGCCCTTGACGGTACAAATGCAAAAGCCTTACATTCACACTGCCCCATAGCACAAGAAACACGAAAACTGTGTCCATCGTACTTTTGGTGTTGGCTGAGTAAATGGCCGCAAAAACATTTAGAAAATTTGCCAACACGTATGCAGTCATGTTTGAAGTCTGGACACCTCCAACCAATGTAAATGCCTGTTTTAATGGCTTCTAAGGCTGCTTCCCTTTCAGGATCAAAGAGTTTTTTCAGCCATGGCGCAAAATCCTCTCCATGCATAGCGTATGCAACTGGTAAAAGTTCGGCCTTTTTAGCAGGTACGACAGGACGACAAGTGTATCCCTTTGCAGCTAAATCAAGACCTGAACTAATATGAACAGTATCCACATGCGACTGGCCTCTAGATTTTGCCAAAACTTGTTTTCTTTCTGTTGCCTTTTGGTTGCTAAGGCAAACTGGTTGACCTGGTTTAATTTTCTTGTCGGCTCCCCTGGCGAGCCTTCCTTCAAGTCGAAATTCTTCGATGCTTGGCTCTTCTTTCTTCGATTTTGAAGAAGTTTTTGTGCTTATATTAAGATCTTTCTCGAATCTACCTTCGAGATCTGAAGATTTGCTTTGTTTACCTGCCGCCATCTTGAAACGAGTAAAAACGAATAAAATATTGCATTCAATCTACAATCTACTGACGGTCGACGTCATTACTCATCCATCACTGGTACTTATTCCCCATCAGCGCTTAGTCATTCATCATCACTGGTAGTTATTCATCGTCACTACTAGTCATGAATAGTCTTATAAAGAGGCCATATCCTTATAGCTCAAACATACTTTACGAAGATAATGAAGTAAAATACGAAAAATATATTTGTGTTACTGGCTTCCTACACATACTTTACAGGAACTACAGCTACTACAGGTACTACATGTACAACAGCTACTACAGGTACTTCAACTACTTCAGATACTTTGCCGCTTCTACATGTACTACATGCACTACTTACGGCTACTACAGCTACTACCGGTAGTCTACAGGTACTACATGTAGTACGCCTACCATAGCTACTACAGCTACTACAGCTTCTACAGCTACTCTACTACTGCTACTAAAGCTGCTACAGCTACCACGTGTACTACAGCTACTACAGGGACTACAACTACTACCTAGCTACTACAGCTGCTACGGCTACTACAGTATTTGTACAGCACAGCTACTGCTACATGAACTACATGAATCACAGCTTGTACAGGGACCACAGGAACTACACAGAGATTCCCATGCGAGGGTAAGCTGGCGTTCACAGTACATTACAGGTCACGGTACATTTCGTGAACGATACATGAAGAACCCACCCCGTATGCAAATTACTTCGTTTGTTCTTCCATTAATCCTGTTAATTTTTTTGCTCTTTTCAACTCTTTAATTCTTTCTTTCTTTCTTTTCTTTTGAAAAGCAATTTCTAAAATTGTACATGGACCACAGAACAAACGGGAAAATCAGGGGTGTAATACAATGAGGAACAAAGTAATGATTTATGTGATTTTTTGGGGGTTTTTCGTTGCGAGGAGACGAAAAAGACGTTTGGAGGAATCTTTGCAGTGAAATCTGGCTACCTGTGATAGACCAGTTAAAAAATGCGTCGCGTGTCTCCGTTTTCTTATTTCTGATCCCATTTTAACACCAACAAATCATTCAACTAGAAATCCATTGCTGGGCAACTTCGGTAATAAGCTTCTTCCTCTAGCAGTTAGCCAGTATTCCAAAGAACTAACTGTACTAGTACTACGCTACCAAACAAATTCCATACACACGACGGCGCCTACACAAAAACGCGGCCCGTCTATGTGCCTGTCGATCAAAGCAAAGCAGTTTCAGATCACGCGCTGATGATGTGCCATTTGCATGCGCCGGAAATTATCCGTTACGCACCACCGGATAAACCCAAACGAGTTATTTTCCGCAGCAAAAATCAACAGCCTGCAATTCCTTCAATGCAAGTCCAACCTCGCTATATATTAAAGACTATAATTTTGGGCAGCAGGTCTCAGAAACACGCAAGCGAGAATCTGTGGGACGTCTGGCATCTGCGTCAAGTTGATTTTATAGCCACATGCCCACAGGTAGCCCAGCTTATGCCCATAGAGCGTCTAGTTGAGGGAAACTTGTAGGCATCAGAACAGGGGCGGCGGAGACGTGTGCTGGGGCTGCTTCACCCCCACCTTTTTCGAGAATGACATACATGATTTACTATCAAGCGGTAAGGATTTACTAAGCCAGCACCCCCACTTTCAGAATTGCTCCGCCGTACCCCTGCAGAATAAAAATGACTTTGATTGAACAGCGTTGATTTTCATAAGTTTTGGATCGCCGAAAGCGCAAGCAAGCAAGCATCAAAATCTAATCAAAGTTAATTTTGTCTTTGAAATTATTAAATGCAGCTTTGTATGTCTGTCTCTCTCAGAAGATTCGGTTTTCGTTCTACAGAATACGACAGGCAAAAAGATTGTTTGCATTATGTAAAAAAAATTTCATTTCATATGCTTTTGAAACGAATCAGAATTTATTTTTATTTAAAGAAATGCAAAGGAAAGGGAAAGAGATGAGAGAGAGATGATAGAACTGGAAGAACGATCACGCAGTTTGAAACAGCAGAACTGTCAATTGTGGAAACAATTTTTAATACACTATTTATATTCTTTCTTTGTTCCAACAACCTGTCATCAAAGTATAAAATCCTAATATGTCAACACAATGTTCTTTTCCTAACTTGACTCGCGTTTTGAGCACAGTTTTCAGATCCTTAGACCTAGTTCAGACACCAACACTACTTTTCATGCACCTCCCGGAGCTAACCATAACAAGTATTTCAAATTTGCGCGTGCAAGCAAGCTCAAGGGGCAAAGTTTGTGATTGAGACTTTGGAAATTCAGCAGAAAACAAACTACGTTTTGTCAAAATCTGCACTAACGTGCGGAAGAAGGAATTGAAAATAAAAGACTTTTCCTATTCTTTTACGACTTTCCCCCAAACTACGATATCAGATTTAAATTTTTTTTCCAACCTCACTCTCGCGCGCGAAATCGTAATGAATTATGGATAACACCGGGAAGGGGCATTAGTCGAGCCCAATAAACCCTTTCTCACACTGCAGCCAGATTTATCCCCATGAGAATAAAAACCTTTGTTCATACCCGGCTTAACTCATTCTGAAGTGTTTGAATGCGAGACTTGCTGGGCAAAAACGTGTTTCAGTCAACGTGGTCGCCGCGTGGAATTCTAGTGAAGTTGGAAAAACTTAGATGCCCGTCGTCAAATAAGTTCGACTAATCTGTAGTTATGTGAAAGGGTTGGGTTCGCCCCAAGAAAAAAATAAAACGTCAGAATCATGCCCAAGGAATGTTTCCTATCTTGAAGCAGAATGCGCAGTGTTATAAAAAATTGACTCCAAGTCCAAATTGTAATCCGCGGTTGACCCTGAAAAGGAAGAAAAATACAGGTAAATTAATACGTAGTGAGACTGAGCTCAACCAACGTTAAGTACAGAACAGGACCGTAGGCTGATACTGGAATGAGGGGTATGGGGTTGGTTTGATGGTTAACTCGAAAGTCAGGTGGTTAACTCGAAAGTTTAAACTACTTTAACCCCCTCTGCACGCTTAAATACTTCACATTTGTAACAAAGCTCAGTTGTCTTTTGTACGCTGATGATTTGGTACTTTTGTCGGAGTCAGAGTTAGGGTTGCAACGTTGTCTTCAGAAACTTAAGGTTTATACTCGA
>JAAAQI020152566.1:0-10590 GCA_011800005.2 Stichodactyla mertensii | reverse complement strand
CCGGAATAACCTCCTTTCCAAGCACTATAACTTTCCATTATTTCTAGTCCATTTAATTCATAGTGCCACGCGGTCCATATATTCACATTTTAAACATCATTTTCATTTTTCCCTTTCACATGCATTTTGTTTGTGTTTTCACTTTGAATGTATTTTTTACCTTCATTTTGCTTTGGAATAATTAGATGGTAAAACAGATTTTTAATTTGCTATTGATGGAGATTATTGCATGTTCAAAAGAAGTTACATGATTGTTAGTGTGTCTGGTATACATGTATGTAGCTAGCATGTTGCCTCTCACTGCTGTGCATCCCAAGGTGTTGGGCTCAATCCCTGCAGGTGCTACATGAGAGCTGCCACAAGCATTTTTAATGTTTGTGTGACGTACATTGATTTTTACATCAATTTTATGTGGAATAGTTGTATCATTATTTGCATCATTCTCCATTTATTTCAATCATGCATTTTTTATGCACTGGTGTTGTTTGTGTTTTTGTGCATTTTTGTTGTTTCCTGTGTTTTCTGGCCCTTCTACCCATCATGCACAAGTCTAGAGAGTCACCCCCTTAAAATATACTGGATCTGGCCCTGGCTGTTGTTTGTCACTCTTGAAAATTTAACAATGATTCAGTTTTTTGTGTTAATTGGAAGTTAATGAAGGTGTATATTCTTTTTTCAGCAATGATAAAACAGTTTCTTTCTGATGTGTGTTGGGGAGAGATGGATTATCTCATAATAGATACACCACCTGGTATCTATATGATTATGTACAATTTGTATTATGATACTGATTAAATTATGATAGTGATAGTTATGTGGTGATTATGGTTAGTGTGATGGTGATGATTTACTAATATGTTGATCTGAGTGATGCTGATGGTGTTTTTGATGATGAAAATAATGATAAATACTGTAGAATCCTGGTTATAAGCTCCCCTAGTTATAAGCCCCTCCTGTTGTAAGCCCAGCTGCCTCCTAATAAAAATATGCTCCCAGTTATATAAACCCCCCCAGTTATAAGCCCCTGCCATTTATAGTAAGGATAGAGTACCTACCACATCAACCTCATAGCACTGACTGATCCTCTCAGATTACTGTATACAATAGTTTTTGTGTTCACATTTCAAAGTTTACTGTATATGGTACATTGTTATTGTTGAATGAAAACTGTTGTTTGAATGAAAGACAGTAGCCGCACTGATTAAAAATTGTTTTTAATAGAACGGTTTTAATTATAAGTCCCCTGGATTATACATGTAAGCCCATCAAAAAACCCTTATGAACAAGTATAAGCCCAGGGCTTATAACTGGGATTCTATGGTATGACGATAATGGTGTTGATCGTGATGATGATGATGGTGTGGATGATGGTGGTGGTGATGATGATGATGATGATGATAAAAGCTTTGCATTCACCTGGTAAAATTTTCAAATGAGACCAGAAATGATAATATTGTGTTTGGTGTTTGTTTCAGGTACATCTGATGAACACATCACAGTGGTTGAAAATCTCAGAAATTATAATCCAGATGGTGCTGTTCTGGTCACAACCCCTCAGGTAAAGAGAAGCATTTCTTATACTCATATCATAATTCAGTTAAGCCATTCTGAAGCAAACTACAAATAAATGTAGAATCATTGGCAGATTTAGGGGTTGGACCAAGGGCACCAGGCTGCCGCTGCCTTTTATGTTGGGATGCATTTTTATATAAGTGGTATTTTCATGTATTATTACTAGTCCTGCAAACTTGGCTGGATCAGTTCTCCACTTCCCCCACTTTAATTCCTGCATCTGTCCCTGGATGTGGATGCCATGTTGCCTAGTGCTTATACCAACATGGCTCAAGGAAAGATGTTTTTCTACCTTTCTTGCTTTTCTTAAATTAATTGTTTTTCCTCTTAGGGAATGGCAATATCAGATGTTCGGAGGGAAGTCACATTTTGTCACAAGACAAAGATTCCTGTGTTAGGAATTATTGAAAACATGAGTGGATTTGTTTGTCCTCATTGTAGTGTAAGTATTCAAATACAGATGATATGTTGCATTGGTTTTGACCTCAATATGACACACAGTGGCCAGAAAGGAATCCAAAATCCAGAATCCATGATCCAAAAGGCAAATCTAATACATAAGGATTCTCTTCCTGCTTGCTGGGGGCCTTGGATGGGGGGGACCTGGGAACTGTGATTTAAATAGTCACTGGGAATGTGAAATATATCAAGGATATTGCATTGGGCATGTGAAGATATGGATTTTATCTTCAAGTGTTAAAAAGATCTGTTACAAGTGAGCACAACAAACGAGTGAGAGATTTTCAACATGAGAGTATAAAATTTATCCAAGCACCTGTGTAATATTCTGTTTATTATATAATTATCAATGAAAGATGTTACCATGGTGACAGTATTTTCACATCATGTGAAATAACACGTTATTTTCACATCTGAAAATATCAGTTTTTTCGCGACAGAGAAGAATGGGTATTTCATCTATAATAATATAATAAATATCCTTATCCTTTTTACAGCAATCTTTAGTCTGTCACAACCATTTAAATTGCTCAATTTATGGTTAACCTTAGTCACATACATAGATTGATATATTTATCATTTCAGATACCTAGTACATATCTTTTCCAATTATTTATTCCTCATATTGAATTATTTTTAGCAATGTATAAATAAATTTATTTTTGTGTTGTTGTTAATTCAAGTTCAAGAAATTTTTAATATTTCATGCTATGGAGCTAAATTGTATTTCTGGCAAGAGGAGTGCTGTCAAAAGTCACATTTATATTGGTTGTCATGATATTTCCACATTTGTGTTTGTAGGAATGTACAAATGTATTTTCTAAAGGAGGTGGAGAAGGATTAGCTCAAGAGTGTAAAGTTCCATTTCTGGGTGAGAATATTTCTACTACTACAAACGAAAATTAATCTTTAAGGATGTAAGATAACAATATTGAAGAATGGAAATGAAATGCAAAAATGTGTACTAGCAGTTGACTACCAATTAGCAAAAAACTGAGAGAAGGAACAAATGAAAAGGTGATAGAAACGGTGGGAGGATGAAAAAATGGAACTGAGTGGGAAAATCTAGAAGCAAATGGAAGATGAATGAAAAAATGGTTAAGTGAATAAATGAAATGAAATTAGGAATAATAGACATGATTTATATTTATTTCAGGTTGTATACCTTTGGACCTAAACCTTACACAAAATATTGAAATGGGAAAAAGTTTTACAGATCTAACGAGCAGTTTGCTAGTCACACAGGCTTTAAATTCGATAGTGTCTTTAATAACTCAGAAAATTGACAATCCAAAGTAGCATAAATCTGACATCCCTCATATTGTTTTCTTGGATAATGCCTAAACAAGAATGGGCTGGATTTGTGGAGGTGAATGCGTGAACAAGATTCAAATTGTAATTTGAATCTTGTTCATGCATTCACCTCCACAATTTTATTTGTGGAGTAAAAATTTGTACAAAAACCTTACCATAAGTGATGCACATCATGGCCTTCAAAATGAAATGCTGCAAGATGACATTCTCCAAATACCTCCTTGTATCCTTATCATGTAACATTTCTGTATGTCCATATGTGGCCAATTTTTATCTATATTACATACTGTTAAATATATGAGCGTTTTATTGGGTTTAAAATGTGAGGTGTAGCCAAGTGGTTTTAGACCCGATGAAATATGATCTCAACCCAAACCATATGCCCCACTTTACATGTGACACATATTACTGAGTCCATGTTTTATAAACTGCGTAACTCCAGATTTGTTTTGGTGTTCGAAAAATGAATGTAAGAAAAATCCTCCAATCTGTTATAAAATTAACCTGTTTAAAAGTGAATTCTAGAAGCAAAATTCCATGCAAGACCCTCAAAATGAGTGTACAGGGTTGTAAAAATGCAGAAAATCGACCATGATCCTGTCAACAGACAGTATTTTTACTTTCTACATAGTAAGAATATTAGATGAGGTTTCAAATAAAAAGAAAAAAGGGGGGGATCACCAAGCTATAGGAGCTACGAATGGAAAAACCCAGAAATCCCCCCCCAGATTTTTAGTGTTTTGGCCAAGTGGGACTGGGATCTAGTCACCTTAAAGACCCCTCTTTAATATCATTATGTGTTTAGTTTGAAGCTTATAAACTGAAAAATGACATATTTTTGTAGAAATGGACTTCTTAAAGCTATGCCAGTTTTTAAAATTGTTTTCTAAAATATCTGCACAAGCAAGATGCACAATAGCAACTGTCCAGAACTTGACTTTAATTGCTGCTAAATAAAGAAAAGGGAACATCTTCACAAAACTGCTTCTTATTCTGAACTGGTTGCTTCTTTTAAATACCAGTAATGTCACACTTTAAATGCTCCAACCTTGACTTGGAGCAATTGGCTTACAGGTGGCCATTTGATCAAAGAATTAAAGCACATTTTTTGGAGAGGTCTATTCAACCTTTGCCAAGGTCACAACCACAACTTTGCTTTGCTAGAGATAAAGCTTATTTAAAGTGGACTTGCTGCTTTTGACCATCAGTTTTTCCATCATGTTCAGGATCAATGCCAAATGGTTGATAAAGTCTGTTTTGTCTTGTTCCATGTAGTTTTTTAAGGTCCCTCCCATATTGTATCTCTCTTAGTAGTGCTTTATGCTGAGCCTCAAGTTCTTCTCGGTGTTCATGTAGAGCTCGAGTTTGTCGAATCAACTGCAGTAGTTGTTGTCGTAAGACTTTGTTTTCATTTTTAATGTTATTTGTGTGCTCCTCCAAACAATGTTGGGCTTCCTATGTAAAAATGATTGAAGCTTTGATTGGTAACTCAGTGGATTGTAGGCTGATGTGATAAAGAGACTTGCATGTGATGTATAATTGACAATTTTGTATATTAAGAATGTGCAATAACAGTGGTTGTGCATGCAATTGTCCTTGCTATAAGAATGAATAAAATTAGGATATATTTTATACAATACAAACCTGAGTAGCCTGTTGTGCCATTTCTTGTATCTTGCTGTCTGATTCTTGTTGGTAGCCTCTTTTTTCCCTTAGAAATGATGACTTGAGCTTCTGAATGGCCTCAGAGTGCTTTTTTCTCATTGTTTGTACTTCATTTTCCAGACGGGCTATTTCTGCCTCTTGGTCTTTCTGTAATAACTGTATAATGTATGAATCAAAGGCCAATAGAAATTGATCAGAAAGTATGGTCGGAATGTAAACCAGCCAATCATGATACATGAAGGTGGAAGCCTTTTGAATGCAATCATCCCCTTCCTCCCCCAAAACAATGTTTTTCCCATTTCAGACCACATGTCAATCCATTGAGAATACAAATCACTCATTGAGGCTTACCAAATGATTAGTAAATACTAAAATGTACTTTTTTATCAAGTGTTTGCAAGAAGCAAACTAGAAACAATGCCCATGGTAATAACATGGTCTGAAATTTGGAAAAATGATGTCCAACATGAATTAGGAGAGGAAATCATCATCATGTGACAATCTCTGGATATGCCCAGCCTGTATATTGTTGTGTACAATTGCTTGAATGAAACTTGTTTTGAGCCATGTTTGTCCAGTCACAATATGGTAGTGCAGAATGAAAGCATTTTCAGCTTCATACTGTGATTGTATCATTGGTAATTGGTAATGATGGTATTAGTGTTGTGATCAAGGTGGCAAATTTGATGGTGATTATATGATGATAATGATTGTGGTGATGATAATGATAATCTATTGTTTTTAATAGTACCTGGTATTCTTCCAAATCAGCCAGTTCATTTTTAGCCATTGCAAGTTCTGCCTCTTTCTCCAACATTAACGTTTTCAATGCTATAGTGAAAAAACTTTAATTCACATTGAAACTTAAGGCTAAAGTTTAGGCCAAACTATAGGGTTTTATTTCACAGCATTCCATTATGCTTCATATTCTTATATAAAGTCTTTCCAGTTCATTTTCTTTGCTTGATAATGACTTATATCAAAACATCACAATCATTATATTTTTCATCTTCTACCATGTTAAATATAGCAATATTTTATTGTTTTATATATATGACTATTTTATATTGAAATCAAACTATATAGAACCATTAATTTTAAAACAAAGTTGCCAATCATTGAATTTTTGGACCTCAAATGCAATTCAAATTCAAATTACCATCTTTTTTCTGTTCATATTCTTTAAGCAGTTGTTCTTTTTGATCATTGATGTCTTGCAGTTCTTTTTGATTCCTGTCGCTCAGTGTGATGATAGTAGTCTGTCTTTTTTGGGTTTTCTTGGACATGTATGACATGTATTCATGCTGTAATTATGCATAATTATACACATATATAATAAACGTTTTTATATTGTGAATATGAAGTTTCAGGAAATTATCCAAACCTCCTGCAATGTGGGTTAATGGGTATAATAGGCAAGGTAAAATAGTAGATAAATAGAGGGAGAGATGCTGAGCAGAGACCTATATGCATTAGCAGAAAATAAGAACATGTAAAGCATGCAAAAGAGAAGGCATCACTTCATGGGTCAGAGTGGAATGCAATGGGAATGGAATAATGGAAAGAAAATAAAGGTTTGACTATTACATACACTCTCTAATCTTGTTTGTTGTGCTTCTTCTTGTAGCCACTCATTTTCTTGCCTTCTGTATTTGTGTCAAGAACAATATTATAAACAGTACTAGGAAGATCATAGATTTTGTAAAATCCAATCTGTTTATTGCATCTGGTCCTTTGGTCCATAGATAGAATACACAAATAGACACTAAACAGTTTATAGATATCTAATTTGTATACATAGACACAGACACAAATATAGACAGAATAGACACTTGTATCTTGTTATTTGGTCCATAGACAGAATTATAGACACAGATAGATTAAAGAATTGCTTGTTTTCCTGTGACATCATAGCAGCCATGTTAGTAGTATTACTTTAAAATTGAAGAAATAGAAAATGAGCACACATGTTGTGTGCAGTTATAAAGCACACATGTTGTGTGCAGTTATAAAGCACACATGTTGTGTGCAGTTATAAAGCACACATGCTGTGTGCAGTTATAAAGCACACAGGTATAGGCAGAACATGAGAGAAGTGTTGAAGCACAAGGCATAGCCAAGTGCTTCAACACTTCTTGAGTGTTCTGCCTATACCCAAGTGCTTTATTACTGCACACAGCACAGCAAGCTGTGTGCTCTCATAAAGCACGTGCCTTGACCAATCAGAAAGCAAGATTCTTAGTAGTTATTTTATATATATGGCAGTCATGTCTTTTGTTATTTTATAAGGGAATGATTGCAACCCACCTACAACATGTATAGACAGAATAGAAATCTATTTGCTAGTCTAGTAAAGAAATGATGCATGTTTGCCTGTGCACACAAATTAACCAATCACAGCATACATTATGGTAAAAACTAGTTATGTTATAATTTCTACTTGTGTCTATGGATCATAGAATGAAGATACAAGGGCCTATTCTGTCTATTGTGTCTATTTATGTCAATGTATACACAATAGACGCCTGACTGTCTAGTGTCTTAATTTTTGTATCTATTGTGGTCTATTGTGGTATTGATTGATACTCGTGTCTATATGTATACAAAATTGATTCTCACAATATACATGCATCCATTGTGTATATTCTTCAATGTCGCACCTTGTTATGGTGACGTTTTTACTCTCAGTTTTTAAGCTTACTTTTTATAAACAAACCAAACTAAATGCATCACTTCACAATAATTGTACAACACTAAGCAAAAAAGGATACAGCCCTTCTACCTCCATTTTTAGTGCCTTTAGTTTCTCTGTAAGCTGTTCCAGTCTGAAATAAAGAAAAAATGTCAGAAAATCAGCCAGAAAGAAAGAATCAATATTGAGAAAAACAATTAAAAGATGGAGTCAACGGCTCGTTTGATCAGACTCACTCTTTTTTTAATTCCTGCTCTTTTTCTGAAGGTTCAGCTTTCTTTTCACCTTCTCCTTCAGGTCCTGGTTCCTTTTCGTCGCCTTTTCCTTTCTTTTTTCCTTTGTCTTTCTTCTTTGGAGGCATTTTTTTCTGAAAAATTCGTTCAATATTCGTTTGTAAACAACAGTTGTTATGGACACTTGGTCAGCGGTTCGTAGCTTAATACCAAATCAATTTTTACACAGGGAACCCACTCTAAAGAAAAATTCTGCTTGTTACCCGCCGTGCTTTAGCTGCACCACAGAGCAGATTTTGTATGACTGTGAAATGGTCGTGGCGCGGACACGGTCAAGGTGCGGCAAGGAACTAACAAAGCGTTATATTGGATGATTCACACTAAACAATTGGAAGCCAAGAGCATCTCGAAAGTAGGTGTAGTTTCAGCTCAAAATGTTTGACACGCAAGAGAAACAATACGATATGTAAAATTGAAAATTTCATAATAGGATTTGTATGGGAAAATGTGCTGGGCAGCAAGTTCGTGCAGTCAAGTACATTTCTCCATACAAACTCTTTGAAAAGCATTCAACTTTATATTTCGTGCCATATTAAGCTCAAACTCTTCACCTTCTTACTAATATCGAGATGCTCTTTCCATTCTGGAGTTTATTTTGACACTGGTGCTTGATTTAAGGGTGGTTTAATCACGTGACTGTTAATGCAAGCCTATTGCACAGGGGCGTAGCGACTCAGGAATCGGGGGCACCTAGAATAAATAACTAAATTGATAAACAACTAACAAAACAAACAAACAAACAAACAAATAAAACAGAAACAAGCAAACAAAAAGAATCAAACATCATTATTCATTCATTCTTTCTTTCTTAGCTTCTTTGTTAAATTTAATTTCTAATATTAATTTTTTCTTTCATACCTCGACAATTTATTTCCAAAAATTTGGGGGGGAGGGGGGGGGGCACGTGTCCCCTCCCCCGTAGGTCCCCCCTCGCTACGTTACTCTACTACTGCGGATAAACTTTTTCGCTTTATTTTAACGGCCGGATTTTGTCGGAGCATGAATCCGAAAATGCTTAAAGCTGTAATTTGTTTTCTTTTGTTTTTGTTTTCTTTTGTTTTTTTTTCTTTGTGTGTGTGTGTGTGTGTTTTTGTTTGTTTGTTTTTTGTTTGTTTGTTTGTTTGTTTGTTTGTTTTTTGGGTTTTTCCTGCAGCCACGGCTGTTATGCCACAAAGAATGTATGTCTTCAACCAGACCTATTAATTTTCCCAGCTGAATCCTTGAGAGGCAACTAGCCAATCAGCGCGAAGTGGATATGCACAATTTGATATAGTGTTACCCCGACGAGGAAAAAGGGTACTGTCGATGTTTTTCCATCCCAAGAAAATCAAATAATGTGTGGAATAAATCTGTAATAATTTAACACTGAATATAAGATACTAACTGAAATAAATGATTTGATGGTAAAAATATGGTCTTCTAAAAACTTCGAGGTTTAAAAAGAGCTTAATAAAAAGTGTAAGGTATCCCTCCCAGTTATAATCTTTGGTCAAATTTGCATTTTGATACTGGTTTTTACTTTGCCGAACAAGTCTGCTATCCATCTTATTTAATTTGTTCGAAGGAGCTCGTTAAAGGGAACTTCCAGCCCACGGTATCTTGATATTATCCACTTCAAATCCTTATGATTAGCTTTCGCTTTTTCGAGCACTAATACTGCAATGTGCAACAAAGCTCACAAAACGTCGTCACATGGGAATCCGAGTACAGAGGAAATGAAACAAAGAAAACAGAAGATAATTGAGCTAATTTTGATTCCAATATATTCTTCTATAAAGATTCTGTCTTTTTCTTGCAGAATACATGAGAATCAACTGTTTGTTGAATTTTTATTGAATGCAAAATCGCACGAATACTCGGTTTCCCATCATGCTTTGTGCTAGAAAATCCAGCTAGTGCACATTACCTTGAGCTGCTCTGACAAGTGTGGGTTGTTTCATAATCGGAAATTGCTTCTGTTTTGGTCTGCCGTGATGGGTAGCTAGGTTTTAGTTCGCGCTTTAACGGATTGGTCCTGTTGCAGATCTGATTCAAAGACAGACCGTGTTTTGGGGTTTAGTTTAAAAGAAACTGGAATGACTTGGGACTTCAATTTCGAGCTTGTTTGGTTGCCGTTCGCCGTTGAATCTTATAAAAATAAAAGTCTCCAGTTAGTTGATCTTTGAACATGTGAAGTTTTTTAGAAGTAGAGGGAAATAGAGGTGAATTCTAAAGTTTAATTACACAAAATTTAAATACTCCTTTTCACGACGCAAAGTTATTTCGCCAGATGCAACCAGGATGCAACCTTTGGGGTTTCCCGCGACGCCGCATTGCAGATATGCACGGGCTCAATGCTAACAAGTTTTGAGTTTTGTCACAGTCACGCCCCAATTCTATTGTCTTAATATGTAGGTACTACAATTTCATCTCGACAAGCCTGTTTCGTGAGACGTGTGACTCACTCGTCAGGAGACTTTAATCGACTTTAATCGACTTTAAAGCCTGGTCCTCACTAGCGACATAAGCATAAGCATAAGCAGCATACGCAGACTCAGTAGGGTACTGCTCATTAGCGGTGCTTGTCTTTTCTCACACCTCGGTGATAAATGCAGT
>JAAAQI020152565.1:0-25846 GCA_011800005.2 Stichodactyla mertensii | reverse complement strand
TGGGACAACAGTATAGTTTTGCGACCAAGGTTCTTCAAGATCATGCGTTGGTTCTTCGTGATTTAGCTGTTTTAAGTCATGCTGGTCTTCTTGGTAAGATTGAATGATGTCATGTGTTTTATTAGATGTTATGATTTATAGTAATTTTAATTAAATCCAGGCACTGCAGCATTTTACAGCAAAACCACAAATAATTCATTGTACCAGATGTGGTAATGGTGGTTTAAATCCTGAAACATTAATACATGATTAAATAGACATTAGTTTATCTTAAGTTATAATTTTTTTCATGACTTTGGTTATCTCTGTACCAAAAAGATTCTGAAAACATCACAGGAAAATTTTGTTTCCCAAATTGAGAACCCTTATGCGAATAATTATCCCTGAAAAATTGAATAAATGTCCATGAAATCTTGAGATATTCACATCCCATTATTGGTTTTGGTAGCATTTTCCTAATTTTTTTTCAATTTGTGAATTGGAAAAAAATTTCTGTGGATGTGTTAATGATTCAATGATGTGCGGATAATATTTAAAAAATAGAAAATGGTATTCATAGAAAATGTATTGCTCTTTTGGAAGGTGTATTCATCGATGATTATTTCACTGATTATTAATAATATTTTTGGAAATACGTTGACACAACTTTTTCTTTGTTTTCAGACACTGTAAAACACATCAACAAAATGTAAGTCTATGACATAATAAAAGATACTATGATTGCCAAAAAATTCTCAAATTATAGAAGCATTGACCTTAGAATACCTTTTTGCACTTTGAGTAAACAATATTGTGTCATTCTTTGCAGTTTACAAAACTTCTCCACAGACAGTGTCCATCAAATTCTATTTACCGTGAAGGAATTATCAGATGATAATTATTTATGGAAGGCAACTGTTAGGATTTTCTGTTTCAAGGTTTGGAAAAAAGATATTGATTTATGTTTATTTTTGTTTATAATTTATGATTTGTTAACTGCCCTATTGAATTTTAGGTTTCTCATGACAAGATATGAGTGATGATGATGATGATGACGATGATCATGATGATGATAGTGATGATCGATGGTTATAGCAATGATGATGATGATAATGATGATGGATGGTGATGGCAATGATTCAATGCTACTGCTGCTGCTGTTGATGATGATGATGATGATGATAATGATGATGATACTGTAGGATGGTAATAGTTTTACTGAATTCATTATTTGTCAGATAGAGAAGTCAAGTGGCATTATCCAGACCAGGAAGGTTCTTGATCTTCGGCAGTTTTGCAAAGTCTACAGAGATGTTCTAAGACAAGTGAGATGTACAAAGTCACTAGATGACAATGAACAATGGGAAGAAGTTGATAAAAATGGAGAGGTAATATTCAGCTTTAAATCAAATTGAAAAGTTGAAAAGTGAATAAGAGATATTTATGATTAGGTAGCCATCTTTTTACTGGACTCTGAAGATAACTTCTGCTTCTGTTGTTGAAATGTTAGTCAGCAATATTAACATAATCCTAAGCTTTTAGATAAAAACTTAAGAAATTGTATAATTTTTAGTTAATCTCTATCTGTTCATCCACCTTTTCATCCATGCATCCATATACATCCACATCCACATATCCCTCTGTCCATCCATTCTTCTTTTCATCCATTTTCCATCCTGCCATTTATTTAAGACCCACAAAATAATACGATGCCTTGTTTGACATGTACAAGGTGTGCATTACCCTCTGTTTCAGACCTACCAAAGAATAGACTTACAACAAGCAAGAGAAACATTAACAGCATCAATGATCATTACAAGGTACTGTTTTCATTGTTTATAAAACAAGGTTTAGCCTTCCTGCTCTTAGACTAACATTAGAGCCAAGTTGAGGTTTTCAATAAAGCCGCTGTCCAGCAATCAACTTGAATAGCTGTCATTACAGATGCATGCAGATGAGATGCAAAGAGCATTATATGCATCATATTGATCATATAGCCTCACTTATGATTCTTAAAACAAAAAATTATCTCATTGTAGGCTCTTTTACAAAGTTGAACAGTTGCAAAATTAGCTATGATAACAGCATTTTAATCTCAAGTATAGGAACAATATGCAGATGTACAGCCACATTTAAAAAAGATTGTTGAAGGTGTTGTTGCATGTTTGCCTACCAAGGCTTAAATGCACTATTGACAAAACTGAACCAAATAACTCGACTTCAGCACAACTCTTCACCATATGGAGCCAGGCATAATTTTTTCTGTGCTGACATCATTGTACATATAACTTACAATACATTTTGGTCTTGGCAACTTTTTTGAAATATCAGTAGATTGGCTGATTGACATTTTTATGATGTTTCAGAGTTGACGAAGCCATGGCAGAAGAAAGTGATCTAGAAGAGTGTTGTATATGCATGGAGAGGAACTCGGAAGTGATTCTCTCTTGTGTACATTCCTTTTGCAAAATCTGTATAGATACATGGTAAGAGTAATTTGACTAGTAATGATGGTCAGTTACAGTGGTTGTAAAATACTATCTATTTATTTATTATTGATATTATTTTCAGGAGTGTTTCACATGGGACTTGCCCCATCTGCCGCGATGAAGTAAAGAACAAAGATTCCTGGGAGATTCCAGATGCTCCAAGCAAAGGAGAAATTGCTAACTACGTTATGGGACTTGCTGAAAGAGCTGGCGAGCATACATAACTTGCAAAAATAATATAGAAAAGTATTTAATCCTAATGTATGAAATATAATATGATTGATAAAGTATATTAGTCTGTATTTAGAAGACAGTGGTCAAAACAGAATGTGTGTCTATGGTAGTTATGGAACTAAACTGTAGATGAATAGTCGTAGAATATTCACTGAGATGCGAAGTATGGAGATAAATATTCCTAAAATTGCTGTTCATTGATAGTGAAAAGAATAATTGTTTTAGTATATACCAACTTCACAACTCAACACTAGGATTCTAGGAAAATGCAAATCATTCAAGAGTAAAATACAAATTTATCTTGAGAGAAGCCATATCCTGAGCTTGGGAGGTAGATATGGCTCAGTATTCTGAAATAATGAGCCAACAGGCGGATTACTCAATTTTATGAGGATGTGAAGTTGGTATATACTAAATTGTATTATAATATTCCTGAATAATTAATGAGGCCAAGACAATAGAAAATCATAAGTGTGGGGGGGCTTGTATATCTCATACAGTGTTGTCCTGATTTGTATAAACTTTAAAGCTGATTTTCTCAGCCCAATAATTGTATGCTCAAAATTTTAGTCAAACATGATCTAGCTAACCTAGACGTATCATAAACAATTTACAATGTGTGGCCACGCTGTATCTGATCTACAATCTCTTGCCAGCGGCTCAAGCTTGTATATCAGATACAGCATGGTCACTCGTACTGTATTTATTACTTATTACCCTGCTAAGCAAAATAAAAAATACAAAAGTAGCATGCAGCAGTGTGTGGTGTATGCTACACTTTAGAACTGACCAGATAATGTCAGCATTATACTGCATCCCCTAAAGGATTGAGTTCTTTTGCATGTAAAATGATTTTATTGTTTCTGCCATGCAACATGGCCCCTGTCCAAAACCTCTAGAGAGATTACAGGATGCTTACTCCATTGTTTTTTGTGTGTGTCTATTTGTGTATTAGACTTTAATAGTTTCTGTTTCACAGATAAAGTGCCATGGCACTCTATGAAATTGTTTAGTTAATATTAAACATTTGTTATTTTGTTCATAAATAAAAATCAGATGTAATTTAATTCTTTAAATTATTTCTAATTAAAAACTGTGATTTTAACAATAGATTGATCATGCTTAGTGCATTTCTTCCCTTCCCTCCCCTCCCCTCCCCTGGGCTTCTTGTCGAGACCCAGCCAGCGGTTTTCCCATTACCGTTGGGTGGGATTTTTGAAATTTTCAACGAACATCAACAAAGAAATATAAACGGTTTTCGATTGTGCCGATCTACAGCAGGTAAAAACCGCATTGATCTTCAATCCACCTCTTTTTAAGCCAACCTTTCGTTTGACTTAATATACTATTTAAGTTTTTATTCATGTGCTACGTCTTTTCACTAATTTCGATTGGATTGGTCGATATTTTTTTGTAAGCAGTTTCAACATCATTCGAACAAGAAGATGGCATCGATTGGATACAACAGTCCTTCAAAAACAAGAAACGCGAAGCGTAAGTCCTAATCATTTAATACATCGATTAATGTTCGGTCCTTAATAGAATTCAAGTCTTAGAATTCAAGAATAGAATTTTTGATTGTTTACAAGACATCCTTCAAAAGAGAATAAGACAAACTTAGCGCGCACGCTGTGAAGGATCTCGTCCGTAAGCACATCAAAAATCTCTAAAACTATAGTCGATTTCAATTTTAGAACTCCTGAGATCTTTTCTGCTTTCATAGTTAGCTATTTTAAGATTCGATTGCGACGATATTTCAAATAAATAAGGTCTAGTTGAAGAAAATCCAGGAAGATGAAACGTTCCAAATTCCAACGGTTTGATGAAGCTGAAGCGCAAATGACCGAACGTTCTAGATTTATTCATTGAATTTTCGATTTAAACCCCACCTTTATGTACTGTTGAAGCGCTCCAGACTTCCCTTATAGGGTATTGGATAACGATATTGTATATAACGATTATTATTAAATGGAA
Source organism: Stichodactyla mertensii (assembly GCA_011800005.2). Classification (NCBI taxonomy): domain Eukaryota; kingdom Metazoa; phylum Cnidaria; class Anthozoa; order Actiniaria; family Stichodactylidae; genus Stichodactyla; species Stichodactyla mertensii. The sequence continues at coordinate 21,170 of JAAAQI020152565.1, read as the reverse complement.
AGCCGGTCCCGATAAAACTGGATCAAATTATTTGATTGGCTGCTGAGAGATCCTGATTATTTCATACGGATATCTCCACAAAACTTACAGACTTTTTCAATAATTTTGTCGGCCATGCTTATAATACATGTACCAGGAGGGAGCAACTACTATAGAATACCCCACCACTTTGTTTTAGATTGAAGCAAGTCTTTTGAAAACGAAGCAATAACAATAGAAGAACAATAAGGGATTAGTTGTCATAATTGTGCTTATTTGGTATATAATAAGGGATTAAGTTTTGTATATCATTTGCAGGATATTCTATAGTTGTACCCTGCATTTGATTAGTATTTAGCTCATCCAGCAAGATTTTCATCAAATATCCAAGTACACATACCATCAAGCTAAATCCAAATCAAATATACCAGAATACAGCATATTTTACGACACTTTCCCACTTTTTCATCATGTAAGCATGCATAGTTTGAAACTCTTGATGCATCTATAAACCAATAAAGCCTGTTCAGTCCAGATGGGGAGATACTGGTCTTGTTCTCTGTCCATGTGTATGCACCTCATCATATGGGCTCTGTCCATACAAATGCAAAAAAAGAACTCAACCAATACCCCATCTCCATATGTACCTTATGCTTGGTCAACAGCCTGTATACATTCACAAATAACTCTATACAACACTTTGCTTCCAGTGCGAAGTGCTAAGAAGTTCCTGTCTTTGCAAGTGTCGCAGACAGGACAGGCCTTGTCTAAAGAGATGAATGGGATACTACAAGCCCAGATAATGGCCAGGAAACGCAAGAAGGTTATAAATGAGATATTTACCACAGAGAAAACTTACCAACAACAGATACACACTGTGACAACTGTAAGTAACTTTGTTACAACTTTAGAATACTGGTACCACCTTCACTACAGTTTATGAACTACATGCTCAGTTGACTATGGTTAGGGCTTGTACACACAGGGTTTTGCTCCAGGAGCAGGCTCCAGGGTCGTTTTCCTTCTTCGTGTGTACCAAAGATTTCATGTAAAAAAGGTTGTGGCAGGAGCAGAATTTTGCTTCTGCCTTGTGCTTCCTGATATTAAACTGATTAAATATCAGTGACTATTATATGACCACACCATGCAGCAAGCTCCCACAGCATGCTCTCTCCTGTGTACTGGAGCAAAACCCTTTAGTGAGTACAGACCTTTAGAGCTTGAGTCCTGAGTTACTAACCGCTCTTAATTCCAAAGGTGTTTTCCATTTCAGGTCTTTCTTGGAGAGCTCAGAAAAGCAAATATTGTACCACAGAATGCCTTGAATATAATCTTCTCTAACATCGAAGGCATCGAAGCAATCAACAGAGAACTGTTGAATCACATGGAAACACTTGGTGTTGGGGATGCATTTCTGGCAATGGCGCCCTTTATCAAGCTTTATAGCACATATGCTAATAATTTTGAACGTGCTAGAAATATGCTTCAGGTAATGTAATGTTTATTATATTCTAGTTGGCACTAAAAACCGAGACCAGCAGATAGTTTTGAATAAAAAAGAATAAATGCAAGTCCAAATAATTCAAGGAAAGTAATATTTCCAAAGAAAAGCAGTCAGTGAATGTTGATTAACAATATTTTAGTTTAATGTTAAACCATCACCAGGCAACTGAATACGTTGTAATTTCGAACTACTACATAAACAATTGAAGCTATTTACATGAGAATTATTTGAATAAAAATAACTCTTGAGAGGCTTTTAGTCCATTGTTAAGTAGTGGGCTTTTGATTTTAATTAAGAAGGCTTCTTTAAACAACAACAGACTCCAGTAGTTGGAACTACATGTGACTGTCACTATATGACTATACTGGAAGTTTGTACTGGGGCTGAGATATTATAGAAGCAAGCAGAGATCTTCATGTAACAAGATCTTCATGTAACATTTTATCTTATCATGCAAGTTATACTTTTAATGTCTTGACCAAACTATCTCAATGCTTACTCCCTCTGTTAAGGAGTGTACAAGTCCATCTTCAGGTGGCAATTAAGATTTCCCTTACATGTAAGCCAAAAAGTCAATTGGGAAACAATGGTTTTAGCTGTTTTTTCTTACAATGAATGAAACTGTTATTTATGTTGAAGGAATGGGAGAAAAAATCCCCAGAATTTGTTTCATTTATTACAAGACAAGAAGCGCTGGAGGAATGTAAAGGACTGAACTTGAGAGCTTTGCTCATAACTCCAGTGCAACGAGTACCAAGGTAAAGAGTTAAGGAGATTTGTTGCACTGTAAACTTTTAGACGAAATAATTGTACAACAGTGTTACAAAACATGTTCTAGCTAAAATGTTCACTGTACAACAGGGTCTTTTGGTTTCTAAATGCAATAATGAATGGATGAATATAAATTGAAATAAAAATAAATGTTACTCCATCTGTTCTAGATACAAGTTGCTGCTTGAGAGTCTTTTGAACAAAACCCCACGAGATTACCCAGATTTTAGCAAGCTGGAAGGTAAGTAATATTTTAGATTCTCTGCAAGATGAAACTATTTGGGTATACAAAAAGTTCAAAATGCAATCACATTTATCCATACACGCAATAGTGATCTGTCCATCCACGAGAGTTCCACAGATTTATCAATTTTTTATCCATGCATCCTGCCTTTAATTCATCCATCTTACTACCAAATTCCCTGAAGTGTCGGCAACCCAAAAAAAACAATCCATCGGATTTTCATTTGGATCGATCAAAATGATCACGTGACATTGCATACTTTTATGCACGTGGAATGTGGTAGTGATATTTGGCGTGTGAAGTCTGCAGATTAACGATAAATATGTCAAAATGTTCCATCATCAAACTGCAGACTTCACACGCCAAATATCACTACCACGTTCCATGTGCGTAAAAGTATGCAATGTCATGTGATCATTTCGATCGATCCAAATGAAAATCCGATGGATCGTTTTTTTTGGGCTGCCAACACTTCAGGGAATTTGGTTAACCCCCCAACTATATCCAGCAATTTATCCACTCACCCATTCTCAAGACTGGAAACATTTTTGTGATTGCATACCTTACAGAGGCAACAGAAGAGATTGCAAAAGTTGCTGAGCACATAAATGAAAATATCCGTCAGCATGAAAATTTTCAAAAGATGCTTGGAATACAGAAAAGTCTGACAGGAGAGGGTGCTCCAAAGATTCTTGCACCAGGTAAGTTAAAAATATTGTAAACAGAATGAAGACATTCTTAATTACTGTGTATGGGGTTCCCAGGTCTCAGGGAAAAACACAGTTAGGGAAAAGTCAGGGATTTTTTTATTCAGACAAGGATGAGGGAAAATGTTTCTTGGTCTATACACTTATCATCTACATCATCTATTTCCCTTCCAGGATTCCTTATACAAATTTTTGTGCTATATTTTTAGTAATTTCGCAGCTAAAGATTGCATTGTTTATTTTTACAGGGAGATTTTTTATCAAAGAGGGCCCACTACTCAAGGTAATTAAACCATAATGCTCATATTTAATCTAATTCACCATTCCCTTTGTTCATACCTCTCAGAATAAGTAGCATTTTGGTTACCTACTGTTAATCAAGCTTGCAACTTTAACATCACTGCTTTTTTTCAGGCCTGCAAGCGTGGATCTCAGGAGAGAATGTTTTTTCTCTTTTCTGATATTCTAATCTATGGAAAAAAGAGTGGAACAATGGACCGAGATCAGAGGTACAGTAAAAAATGAACTCTTAATTTATGCACCAGTCAGTGTAAACTCCTACCCCCACCCCCACCCCCATAGTATAGCTTGGTATAGCTAGCAACCTGGAATTTGAGGTCAGTGAAAATGGGAAATTGCCCTCACCCCCCTGGGGAAATGTTTCTGATGCAATATCCCTTCATATTCACCTCTCTTGGCAGTTAAAATTAGCCATAGTCAAGAGACTGGGATGGGAGGTGAAGGACAGCACTCTGCTTGTAGGGATTCATAAGGAAGCAAATAATAGGTAAACACCCCCACATTCCACAAGTTGTGCCCATGCTGGGGTGGGTGGCAGGGGTTTACATTGACTGTTGCATTATTCTTTTTGAATTTCTTTAGGGGAGGGGAGGGATGGGCTCAAGAAATGTTGTTTCAGAGTCCAAAAAAAAAAATGAATGAAAATTAGGCCCAGGTCAAACGTCGAACTTCACATGAGCCGAACCTAATGACATCAAAGAAGACCGCCTTATTATCCATTGTTTTCAATGAGTTCAGCTCGTGAAAGTTCGACGCTTGACCTGGGCCTTTGAATGCATTAACTAAAGAACTAAGTGTAAAAGTATTTAAAATCCACCAGTAGAGTGCATTATTACCATATATCCTTGAAAAAGTTAACTAACAAAATTGTACAAATTAGTGCAAAGCTTTGTGTAAAACTCTTTGCCGAACTTACTAATTTGTGAAAATTTGTTAAAATTCTTACAAAGTTTTTCACGGTTATATGGTATGCACTCAGTCTACTGTATGTACTAACAAAGAATAAACATTTCACAGACGAAATGTGGCTTGAAAAAATATTAGATAAATAAAGCTACCGTGAAAACTATGAAGTCTAAAAAACTACGTTTTTTAATACCTTATAGCACGTACTCCTGTCGGCGTGTATTCCCGTTAAATGAATGTGAAGTGGAGCAGATGTTTGGCAGCTCACTGGATACTGATGGATCTGCTGATGTTGGATCTCTCTTCAAAGTAAGTGCTTGGCTGGGATCCCTGTGCTGAGAATGACGTAAAAGTTCGACAAATTTGTAACCGAATTTTTGATTGGTTTAAAATTTTTCGGCCGTAAGAGCCAATAAAGAGCTTTTTATCATTTTTTTAATATTGCTGGTTTTCATGTGACGTCATAGCGGCCATGTTGGTTGATCTTTACAAAAGATTTTTCTTATGTCAAACAACATGGCGGCCGTGCGTTTTGTTGTTTTAATCTCTAGAGAATAATTACAAACCAACTAATACTTTTTGTGCAGATATCATGTCAAGAAAAGACACTTTTGGTGTACTCCAAGTCGAAGCTAGAAGCTTCTTCGTGGTTTAATGCCATTAAAGATGCCATTGGGTAAGGTTATTCTTGCTAGAAATATCATTAAAGACATCGTATGGCAACCACAAAGCTCAGCTGTAATTATAAGACATTAAATCTCAATTTTCCCGCCAATTTTTCAACACACGTGACCATGTTTATATCACGTGACCAACTGGAGGGTCTTGATTGGGTAATTAGATTTTCATTGCTTTTTCCCTTTTCTTTAAGAAAACTAAAGGTTTGTCGTGCATCACTGAGGAGAGTAAGTCGTGGAGATGGCAGTTTCGAGAAGTCAGGAACGCCATTACGACGCGCGACCTTGCTAAAGAACAAGATCCTTAGAACGCCCAAAGACATTAAAAGCAAGGTAAGATTAGAAGAACAATTTTGCAAGGCGATAATGTAAAAAAATCAACGTTCTTGGAGTGCGCAGTAAGTAGTGCAAGGAGTTGCACATGAGAACTGAGTTTGTTACATATATTTTGTCCTCTCCCTTTTCTTACTTAGGGAGATTCTTGAAAAATACAGACGAGAAATTTATTTTAGTGAGGAGCTTATTGTTGGTGACGTGAGCGTGTGTGAATATGCGTAGCGTGGGAGGAGGTTGAGATTTTTGGGAGGGAATGAGGGGGCCGGTCGTCATAAGAACTTACCTCATCTCCTGGTATAAATAATTCACAGTCCCTTGATTTTCTTTTCTCTCAAGAAGTCAGATTTTGATTGCCTAAGTCCTGCGTCGTTTATTAAGGACAGTTTGTACCCCCTGAGAAAAGAGATAAGAAAAAAAGCCATCGAGAATGACACGAAAAGAAACAACACACCAAAAAGATACAACAATAAACTCCCAGAACCAAAAACAAGAAAAACACAGTGGGGCTTGACTGAAAGTAAGGGGTCAGATGTGAACCAGAATGCATCGGGAACCTCTACTGCTATCGACACTTCAAGTGGTAGTCAAGCCCTTGAGGATTCTAATGGCGCAATGGGGTCTGGTTACAATGAAGATGATGAATATAGCAGTCTTATAGTGGATGATGACCACGATGATGATTACGATGATGATGAGGAGGAGGGATTACATGGACCAAGTACTCCGAGTGGTTTGATAGATTCTGACAGTCAAGCCGTGATTAACACCACAGGCACACCCTCTGGTTCAGTGTTTGAATATTCAGACAGTGATACTAGTTCTGATGAGAGTACAGACGAGCAGGAGACCGAGGATGAACACAAGGGCGTGGTAACACGTGGTCAGAAGAGGAAGATGGACATTGATGAGAAAGAAAACCAGGTCAGTTGACGCACACACACGTGCATATAAATCATATAGGACTTTCTCACTCTTTATGGTAATTAATGATTAGTGTGTGGAATAGAGGCTTTCAATTTCTAAAAGAGAGAACGATTTACTAAACACATGAAACAAAAACTAATAGTTAAAAGAAAACAATGGAATTAGTGTCTATTAACCTCTGTTATACTGAAAATAAGTAAATCACTCCATTTAAAAACAAACCTTTCAAAAGTAGCTGAATCCAGAGCTGAATCTACACTTAGTATTGATACCATGTACAGGCAAAAAAAACCGGAGCTACTTCACACAGGGAGACAAGCCTTTATATCTTTATATCGTTAAATAGAGTGTTTGGTAGAATTACTATAAGTAGCACAAGGCACGGGGCGCACAGTCTTATCTCAAAAATGCCAGGAAACCAAGATTTCTCAGGGTTCGTCCAGTTTTGGAAAGTCTTGGAAAGTTTTGGAAATTAATAATGCATTTTTCCAGGACCTTGAAAGTTTTAGAAAATTGAATTTTGGTCCGCTAGGCTATGGAAAAGTTATGGATTTTTGTAGCTTGTCCAGCTTATACCTTGCAAAGAATAGTTTTCGTTGTAAAGCGCCGAAGATTTTTTTGTCAGCACTGTGCGTGCGTGTGGTGTACGTATTGTTTTGCATTGGTAAATGTATGTTGAATGTTTCAGATCCATGAATTTTGGCTTTATTTTTGTGCTTTGTGTGGTTTTGGAAATTTGAGTCAAAGGGCTTTGGAAAGTTTTGGAAAAGTTTTGAAAATTCTCACAGGGGATCCTGTACGAACCCTGATTTCTGTACAGCCAATATACCTCGTATAATAAAGACTGACGCCTGTTTTTTCTCTACAGTTATTCTTCTTTTCACCTCATCAACCAGCCAAAAAGAGATGCATTTTACCCAAACTGCTATGCGGAGGCACCAATCGTTTACCAAGGACGCGGTCCAGGTTAGAAAGTAATATAATACACGGACTTAATTCATTGCGTTTTTAATTTTTCTCCCTCAACTCCTTTTCTTCAAACGACTGACGCCACAATAGGAGAAAAATCACGAGATCTTTTCCCACCAAATTCATCGGGTAACATTTTGAATTTATAAAACGCTTTTTTCTTTGCTGTAGATTGAGGAAGAGGTCGAAGTAAGAAAATGCGTCCAACTTCAAGAATTTTAAGTCAATAGTTTGATGCTGTCCAAGGACAATTCGTGAATGTACTCTCATGTACCTTCCTGGAGTTACCCATAATTCTCCTTGATTTAGCGCGTGCAAGCGAGGTCAGGGTCTGGCTAGGGGCAAAGTACGTGAACGGAAAACAAACAGCGTTTTGTCAAATGTAGGTTGAAATGCAAAAGAAGGATGTAGATAATTTTACCAAATAGAATATCTGAATAACTAAACTTTTCCTCTTCTTGTTTAGACATAGTACACATATTTCCCCAAACCTACGATCAGTTTTCAATGTTTCTGTCCCCTGACCTCACTCGCGCGCGCAAATCCTAAAGAATTGTGGGAAACTCCGGGAAGAAGCATTCAGGTTTAAGGGAATTGTGTAATACTAGTGCCCAAGGTCACTGAAGCAGCATTGGACGCTCATTATCCTGGGGACTAGGATTATCTTTTTCACATAATATTTTTAACTTGCACTGAATGGCACTAACCTAAAAGACTTACAATATAGAGTTTACGTGCCAGTGATGCCGTGATGCCTGGGTATTTTAATACACCGCTTTCTTACGACCCATAAAGCATTTCGTTTTGGCTCATTTGCATCAGATAATTTAAATGCTTTATGGGACGTAAATACAATAGTTTATCCTTTACTGTACTTTCGCATTACGATAGTGAATACGATAACAAACTATTGTATTTATGCAAAGTGCCCCTCAAAGTCGAAAATAAGAAACAAGTGAATTGAACAAAAATTCATCTTGCGCCCTCTGATTGGTTGCACACTAATTGCACGTGCACATCACGTGCACACTGAATCGTTTCACGTTTGCACTGAGGCATCTACAGTCGTTCTCAAAACATTGTCCAAGTGAAGAGGTTTATACGACAATAAAAGTCACGTGTCTCATTAAATATTCGATTTTCGCGCGAGTGAAACTAGGAATTTAAACACGCACCGTTACATGCACGTGCAGAAAATGTCGACGGCGGTTTAGAATGCCGTTGTGTACTTTTGTGTCGCATGCAAATTAAAAATTCCACGCAAGGAAACTGAATACTTAATGACTTTATTGTCGTATAAACCTCTTTTCACTTGGACAATGTTTTTGGAATGACTGTCTAATGCTAATTACATTTTAAAGGAACTTTCAATTGAAAAAAGATGATAAAGTTGAATCGTCTAAGTTTTGTACGTAAGGCAAGCTAGTTCCCACGCAGTACTAAGGATATTGAAGGTTCTTCGAGTCTTCCCCAGTACTTGCTCAACCTTTGCCTGACAAGTAGCAGAAGGGTGGAGACTGGGAAAGAACCAAACCGAAGTAGTTTTTAAATAAGACTCTTTTTGGGAGCCTCATTCTTACATTAATGAGGAAAGATCTGCAATTATTTGGCGCTAAGCCAACTTTTTAGAATAGAATTATTAAATGTGTTTAATCACGAATGTGAAGAAAAATCATGTGATCCTGATAGAAGGTTATGATTAGCCTAATATAATGCTTACTTTTACTGTTACCATAGTTACCGTTGCTACGCTCAAATTCAGTTACCGTTGCTAAGTCCAAATCCAGTGCTATTTTAGGGGAAAATAAAAAACCCCGGTTCATATGTTACTGTTGCTAGGGCTGAGTACATAGCTACCGGTTTTAAGGCACAGATAAAACAAGAGAGGTTTTGCACGATCACGTCACGGCAGCCATGTTGGATGGCAGAAGCAATAGAATCTCTTTCCCCTAAGGGATTGAATTCTTTCTCATGTAAAACGATTTTATTGTTTCTGCCATGCAAACGTCTAAATCTGAATGTGGAAATCTTTATCTTGGTTGGTAGACCTCTATACTTTGTTTGTTTGTTTTGTTTTGTTTTGTTTTGTTTTTTTTCATTTCACATTACGTGTCATTCTCTTGGGAATAAGATTCTTTGTTCAAGAATACACACATTAATTGTATATTCTCAAGCGTTACCGAGAAACAGAGATAAAACTCATGGTAATGACACGTGATCTGAAGTGGGAAAACATTACGCCCAAAGTACGTGGGGTGGTAAAAAATACTTTGTGAGAATCACGTTGTGAGTTCCGCGCCAATTTAGTGGTGACGAATGACATGTTGACCTTGAAACACGTTTTTGAGCTTAACAAATTCCATGCTAGCCTGATTTTCAGACGACTCGTGTGTGACGTTCTCGGAGGAAGCAAGAGCGTACGACACACGAATCGTCTGTAAATCAGGCTAACTCCATGCAGAACTTTGAGGACTTTTAAGTTATTTGTATATGGACTCGTTCCCTGCTAGCTGAGTCACCCTTTCGTTTGTTGGCGGCAGGTTTCTGCGCGCAGGGATCGAAGTGAATTCAAGAGTAGATGACATACATGAAATACCAAAAAAAACCATGTTTTTGAAACTGATGCTCAAGAATTTCAAGTATTTCCGAGTGACGGCACCAATCTAGATGGCTAACTTGTCTCCTCGACATTTACCCTCATCAAACGCTTTCTTTACTCTAAAATTTAACGACGCTCTCAATCTCTCGTCACGTACGTAACCATGGAAACAATCAATCTTGAGAAATCGTCCTTCAGCAGCATAGTGGAGAAAGTAATTAAGAATACAAATGTAGCCTGAAACTGCTAGAGGTTGACATGGAAACAGTGACGTCACAAGCGGAGAACTTTAAACTCTATCTTGGCCTCACTGTCATTTTGCAAGTTAAAGCTATGTTCAATTTTTCTCAACATTCCTTGTACTTCTGAAAAGAAAACAAAGGAGATACTTCATTAGCGTTACCATGGCAACTGTGATGGCATGATTATTGTAGGTCACGTGGCAAGGTGCCGAATTAGCCTGTTCGTTGATGATAACGCGCTATTCAAAGTATTGCTCCAAATCGCGACTTGACTACACGTACGAAGAAAAAGACAAGATTCATAGGTAAGACCAAAAATATATATTAATTCTGTTTCGCACATATTTTGAAGGCGAGGAATCTATAAATTTAGTAAAAAAATGAAAGTAGTACTGACTGGCATTGCAACCCGCGCTTTGATGTAAAAAGTTTTGAATTTAAGAAAAAAAACTTCAGTCAGACTAATTTATTACGAAAAACCCTGGCGTCTTTTTACAAAGTGTTGAAATGCGAAACAAACAGCTAAAAACCGCTTGGGTTCTTTGATAAGCTGACATTTTTTATGTACTATTTCGTCCGTCATTTTGTGCCTCGAGTTTATCGGATCGATCGACGTCCACATCCAGGGTTTTCTTGGTTTGGCAGAACATTGAATTCAACATATTTTTTCTACAGAATCATGAACCCTCCATATTTCCGATCTAGTTATTTCAAAGTTTGAAGTAATTTCCTTCATGATTGTTATTGCAGATAATTAATAGCGATTTTGATTCGGCATTGTTAAATGATGAAAAAAATAATTAAATATCTTAGACCCAATCTTTGAGAGAAACAAGGATTCAGGTCGATGCGTGTAGAACAAAGGTCAACAGACACGCTGTCGAAAACTATCCTTCGTACATTATACACTGATGTAAAAAAAAATTAGTGTTTAAACGAACCATTTTGTAACGGATAAACTCAGGCGTTCTGCACATCACTCACTTATTCTTCACTTTTAAGAAACAACTGTTAACAGTATTAAACTACTCCGTAGGCTAAAGCGAATAATTCTCGGTCTTTCAAAAATAAACAGCACATAAATAAAAGAATTATTTCAGCATTCAATAAAAGGCTTACATTGTTTGTCTAAAATGAATATTTTGTTTGAAATATTCTATTGCGCATGCACAGCCTCAAAATGAAACTTTGAGATCCCGGCATCTGTGCGAGGAAAAAAAGTTCTGCCTTTGTATGTCGAGAATTGGAAGAATTCGGAGGATCAGGGAGGAGAATTATCAATAATGTCAGTGTTTTGGTAATTTAAACCTGAGATATGCACATTAAGGTATTTCCACTACACTCCCTCGGTATTAAACACCACTATTCACGACCTCACATCTTTGTCAAAGACACGGAAATATCACTGACATCTGATTGTGTCGCTCAGCTCAAATCCACTATAATTTGTTTTTTGCTGCTAATTTGAAGTCTTAACATCCAATACATATATGTTTGCATTAAAGCTGAACTGTTGTCTAATACGTCAAAGAGTTTATTGTTGGCCCATCGACTCATGTGTTTGTATATCTAGATTGTTTGAACGGGAGATACGTCAGTGTCACTTTGATTTTGAAAGGTATTTTTCAACTGATGGTTTAGCGGCATTAGCTCTGTTTTCTATTTACATAGACTGCAAAGTTTGTTAATTAATGATTTGTATTATTTACAAAAGTACGTTTGGACTCGAATTCAATCGTAGTTTCTTTTTGTGTGTATGTGGTGTTTGGATGGGGTAGCTGACCAGCCGGAACCGCAGGCTCAATGATGTCAGGAAACGAAAGGCTCCCTGTGGAGCAGGGCTGAAAAACGTGTGCGCATGCGCCCATGATCATTTACGATGACTAGAAAATATACGATCTAAAACCTAAATGGGTCGGGGTTTTCAGCGTCCAGCATTTTTGAACAAGCACTGAAAGAGTTCTACAAAAGCTGTATTAAGCCTTAGTCATTGGGCAATGAACTGACGCAGAAACGTTTCTTAACTTTTCAGAAACGAGCTCAGCTTTTGCACTTTTTCCCAAAGTACAAGATTTTTACTTTTAACTAAACAGGAAGCCCAGTTGGAAAATACAAATAATGAAATGATTTTTATAGAATTTTAGTTTTTTTTTGAGATAGTCTGCTCACTAGCACGAGAAAACCGGTAAAATCACGAAAGAATATGTTAGAAGATGGTTGGTTGATTTTTTAGAGTTGAGTGAGGCCTGATCAACGACGCCTGGCTACCAAATAATCAATGAGGCCTGGCTACCAACATAATGGACTGCGGAGAATGACGGATACTCAAGCTGAGAGAATGTTCCAAAGTCGTGGGACGTGTGAAAATCGGAAATAGAATATATTTAATATTGTCGCGCACAGCTGCCCGGTACTACCGTTTACGTGGGTGACGTCATATGGTTTGACATCATAAGTCGACTTTATTCTTAAAGTTACTGTAATAGACTTTGTTTTGTTAATATTATTGTACCATAAGCACGACCGCAGATTACTGCAGAAGGGTTTTCTACACACTATACGGCGGTTTTGAACAACAATTCAAGAACAGTCTAATCTGTGTGCTATCATCCATTTCCTTTGAATAGCGATGTGTTGTTCGTGGGTGTAGGAGGACTGTTTCGGTGTTTCACAGACAGCTGAGGGCGATATTACCAGAATGACGAGTTCACGTGGGAGGACAAGAATTAAACCTCCTCAGTGAATCTTCTAAAAGTCAGCTTTGTTTTGGGTTGAGTCGCTGTTTGCTCGGCCTTCATGCTGCTTATTTGGTGCTATCATTTGAAAGAAGTCAAGAAAGTCGTGACCATTATTCTGATTATCAAACAAATAGTCGAACAATTTGGCTTGAGAAGATGCACGGCTGTTCTCTTGCTGTTAATGGTCGAAAATTTATACTAATTCTGGAAAAAAAATCTTTTCAATAGAAGTGCAAGAAGCTTTGAGGTATGTTTACTGTAGACACTTTTACGTCGTATTTTCTTTCATTTTCCCGTTTTTTACTTTACTTTTATTTCATTTATTCATTTATTCACGAGCTTATATTCTTTACATAAACATTCCAGTTATGGCGTCATTATGGTATAGCCCAACCATAAAAATAATGAACTCAAATACTAACTGAAAAATCTAAACGAAAAACACAATGGAAAATAATACACTAATTACGAATAACTTTGATTAGCCAAGAATGTTGGGTTAGGATTTGCGGGTAAATGGTTCTATATCTTGCCAATTAATTGCGAATCATCAAATTCAAGATCAGTCGACCAGTGGGAAGTCTGCTTTAGAAATTCGTTATAAAGATCATTATAGAGAATAAAGAAGAGGTTTGCATTTGTTATTGTGAAAAACCACAGAATCTGGTATTCGGTTTATGTTTTTTAATAAAAACTTGATTGACCTGGGAATCAATAAAACCGAAGCAAGCTGTATTTCGTCCACTTATCTAGTCTTTTGCTCTCTTACTCTCTTTTTTCCTTCCTTCCTTCCTTCCTTTTTTCTTTTCTTTTCTTTTTCTTTCTTTCTTTTGTTCATTCTTTCGTTCTTTGTTTTCTTCTTTCTTTCTTTCTCAGTTTCTTTTGTTCTTTCTTTCTTTCTTTCTTTCTTTTGTTCGTTCTTTCCTTCTTTCTTTCTCTCTACGTGAATATCACATATGTCCTGAAATAGTGAAATTAATCACTTTTCCTTCTATTTCGTCCGCACTTCTACCATTCATTTATTCATTTATTCATTCTTTCTTACTTATTGACCTTAGTTAATGCTTAGATATATCAAATTCCAGTATTCAAAACCCAAAAGCTTTGAATTCAAGCTCGTTAATGCCGAATAGCATACACTCCTTTACATTATCGCCTGGCTAGTATCAAATACGGTACGATACTGCCAAGTTTTCAAGTCAAAAGATTTAAATATATTCCTGTATATTTTTGCAGAATATGATATGAACACTCAGACATACAAACCCTTGAAAGCTATACTATTAGAGCCGGGCTCTTTTCAAGAGATTTGAATCTCTTTTTTTCCAGTTATTGCAGCATGGAAGTTTATCACCGACAAAACACAATGGAATTCTATTAGCTTCTCAGAGCAAAACACTCATGACTACACTCTCTTATCTGTCCCCCCCCTATGAGATCCAAGACATTTATGTCTGACTTCTTGAGCGTTTGTCGGACAGAATTTCGAAACTGCAGTCATTAAAAGCGTGTACTATAAAGACCAAAGCGAAAAACACATAAATTATAAAGACGTTTTATGATATAAATGCCACATTTAGTAGTTGACGAAAGAAAAATATCATAATATCAGTTATAATGAGTTTCAATTAATTATAAAGTGTATATATCAGGACTAGCTTTGCTAAACTAACCAAGGCTGCACGACTCGCTCCTAACTTACTCGAACTGGAATTTATAGAAGTGTTGATTGTTGTGGAAGAAATTAGAGAGGAAGAAAGTAAAAACCTGAAAGCACAGGAAAGAATCAAAGAGGAAGAGTATTGAAAATGCATTCGGATTAGCTGTAAGGTATCATTTTTTCACTCTAATTTTCAAGATTTGAAATTCTTCATTGAAAATACTCATTTTCTTGTCGTAGTTCTCGGGATTAATTCATTTAAACGAGATTTTTTAGAACCATTATCACTTACTTTTGCAACTCTGTCATTTGCTTTTTCGCAATTTACTTCAAATTTGCATAAACAGAAAAGCAGAAAAAGATAAGACGCTGTCAACAAACGGTCAAAATTCAAGACCTAAATTAACCTATAGTTAATGTTGTTTCCAATTTTAATGGCAATTTTATTTTGTCAAATTAGTTTTTGTTTTAAATTCACGCAAGCATTTCAAAGAGAAAAACAATTGGCCTAAAATTCTTTTTCCGAGTCTAGTTGCTAAAGATGTTATCTTGAAAGGCACTTGAATTAAGAATTCAGTTTGAAGCGAATTCCTAACGTCTCTTGACACCTGAGGTTTTCCAGAATTTAAAACCGTTCTTCTCAAGTTTTGCATCTTTAGACCACGCCAAAAGACGAGCTGTTGGTTCAGGTAAAGAATTATCGCTTCACTACTTTGAAAAAGGTTAAAAACCACCTAAGAGCTACTGAAGATACATAAAAGCGGTTGGGTTTGATCGTGGCTATTTTTCCACACTCTAAACTGAACTATCATTAACTATCATGAATGTTTTATAGCCATCTCCTACTCAAATGAGGTGGCACTGACACAGTTTACCTCGGCATCCTTGCAAACTTGCAGTGTTCAAATTTTCATATTTTGGAGAATTTTGAGCAAGCTAGCCATTAAGATTAATGTCTGATTCAAAATCTAATTGAATACTGCTTTACTGACTTCCCTTTGACATTTGATAAATTTATTTTTCGAATCCTCTACAGTTTATACTCCAGCATTAACATTTTTGGGGGAATTTACATCCTTTGGTTTTGGTCTTCAAAGTTTTTTGTTGTCCTGTCACTCAGTATTTTATGGTATCTTAATTCCTGCATTAGTAAGGTCTACTCCCAATATCATAGTTCTGCTTTTGAATAAAGTATAGAACGTTTTATATGCATTTCGTATCAATATACTCATTTAAGTATTTTCTAACGACTCAGTTGATTCAGAGCAGTGTCACTAAAACGAACGTGCATCTCAATATCAAATAATATCTTAATAATTTTAATTGTTACACGATCAACAAACCCTTGTTTGTTTTATTTTATTATATTTTCGCTAACCACATCCATTTTAAAGGTTTTTTTTACAGTCACCGTTTTTTCCCCTACTTGGTTTGCAGAAGGATTGCAGAAGTGCTTTTCACTAACACACTTTAATTGCCTCATGAAAGGAAAAACATTGTTTCATTAAACTAAAATTTTTATAATTAAATGACATTTTCATCCAACAATATATCTAACGTGGATGTCACTAGTGCGAACAACGTATGTTTGAGATCTAAAGCAATACTTGGGCTACCTGTGTTCCTTACCATTTATATATTAAAGTCTTCATCATACTTCATTCCCTTGGTTATTATTACTTTTCCTACCAGCAACGCTCGCGAACGCACACAATATATCCCTATTACTCTCAAGGAGTTCAATAATATTTCTACTTCAGAGTATTACTTATTTTTTTGTTCTTCCGTTTTATTTCTAGTCTCCAGTTCTCCTCGTCCACACGCGGCTTTAAAAATTAATGGCATGGGATCTAAAGACGACTCGGTGGTGGAGAGTCTACGACTGAACGCACCTTCCTGTACTACGGAAATGACTATTAGAAGGTAACTATTTGAGCAAGCATGCGCAGTTCTAAGTCACATGATGACCGTTTTTCTAGCCTGCTTTGCTTCTAGTCTCCACCAACAAACCACCAACAAACAAAGGAGTCCGTGCGCAGCCAATTTTAGGTCACGTGTTAAAAGGAACCAATCACTGAAAAGCGCAGTCAATCACGTGATAAAAATCAAAGGCGCTTTTTGTCCTAAGACTCTTGAATTATGAAGTTGTAGAGCACCACAAGTCAGGCGTTCCTCACTTAAAGTCCTTCGCGCGCATGCGCACAAGTGGTTGTTTCCTATACGGCCTGCCAATCACTATTATGTCCACGTGACTTTCTATTGGTGATATAGATCTGCCCTGAGGAAACGATAAAAATGAAAGGCATTTGTTTCCCTTTCCGCTTTCGAACCCTACTTCCGTTTTCATCCTTCGATAGTCTTGTCGCGTTATCGAAACAAGACAAGGACTAGACCTCTAAATAGTTTGAAATGGACAGTAAAACGGCCTTAACTTTAAGATTAAGATTACTTCAGTAAAAGGTTTAAATGTTTCTATAAGAACCAATACTGGAATCCTCGTCTGTCGTTTTACAGTCGATTTTGTTTGAATGGGAAACTTTCGAATGGTCAGGTTTCCGCGTTTTTATCCAATCAGAAAGCGAGAAAGTTTCTCACCCATAATAAGGTTTGAATATGATTCTTAACTTGTGGGTTTCTAGGCACGTGGAGTATCTTCAGCGTGCGTGCAGGCCTCTTCGATCGAAGTTCATTAATCAAAGAATTACGAAATCCCTGAAGCGAAATGTATTTTGCAACTTATGTTGAAGTAAAAATTGATATTAACATCGCCCAGTTCTGTGGGATATTCGACCCTGTGGCTTTGATTGAACTAACCTAACATAAAATAATGCTCTCCCAAAGTGAATTAACCAAGTAAAATTGAATAATCTGTACATGTCTGAGAAAACATTTTTTTCATGTAACATCGAAATCAAGTAAAATCCCCTCAGGAAACATCTTGATTTGTGGCAAAAACTAGGCAAAAAACAGTATTGTGAATAACTTTTCTTTTGAAGAGCGATTGCTTGAAGGCGTACAGTTTTGATTAACTTTAATAGCACCTTAATTATTATATCATAAGATTGAAAGATTAGATTGTAATTGTATTCCGTTTTTATGACGTCTGTGGACAGTTTGAAATTATCGGGTAGTTTGTGCGCATCTTCATCAACGTGCGCAGCTATTTGTATTTCATCGAGAAAATATAGCTTCAAGTGTTGATATATTGTTCTGGGTTTTGAGATCGACTTGAAAACATCAAAGTTAACCTCTCGCTTTAATTCGTCGTTCGCATTCTTCAGTATAAGATGTCTATATATTACGACAACCAATCACTTGAAGCTTCACAAAAGAAGTTCCAATGATGACACAAATGAGGACAGACAAGACAAGCCGTTTAGAAGCACAGCCAATCACAGCGCTTGACATCAAGATCTTTGATTCGATAGTTTGAAAGCCAGACTTGAAGACCTTCAAACGATATTGATAAATAACGAATGTATGGCTTTATAAGAACGCAAGCTCCGGACAGAATAAGACAAAGATCTAGTAAGCAACGAAGTGGATGAATGATTGAGAAGAGGCAAGTACGAAGACATAGAATATCGAAAAAAATTGGTAATATAGATATATAATCGTTAGTCTTAATCTCTGCATGTCTTTACCAAAGAGTAATGGTCACTCGATGTTTTCTTAGTATCGCTGTCATCCAGAGGCGCGCGCGTTTAAGATATCATTTTCATTCTTTACCGAAGCGACATCTAAATTCTCTTCAAGAGAAAGTCGAGCGAGTTTCAACTGAAGAACTCCAAGTGTCATTCAAGAATTCAAAACCCTTATTAAGTGAAAACTGCCTAGAATCAGTGCTGATTGGAGGGACGTGAGCTGCACACCATTGAATTGAATATTGCCTGTTGGTTATCCTTGCTGGAAATTAAATAATCTTGAGTCAAAGGAACCACACAACATGAGCGAAATACCTGTGCCTTCAGACTCTTCCACAAGGTAATACCTAAACGGAATAATTTTTTAAAATATCTTTTTATTATCATGGTAAACACATTACATATTTCATAATTCCTCAGAAGAGAAAGTGCTTTTCTGTGTTTCTGTCAAATCTGCGATAAAAACACCTCATTTTCTTTCGCTACGAACCAGAATCAAATCTGTACAATTTCCAAGCTTTTCCGTGACTGAAACTACAATTTTATTTTCTCTGAGGAAGCGAGAACGTCTAGAAATGACTTCTTTACGATTGAATGTCAAACAGACGGAATATTTTGGGTGCCAAACAACAAGGGAAAAAAAACTTACGGCTCTAATGAATGCAAGTCTTGCTCCTTCAGTATACCCTAACGCTCATATATCATTGACATATCTAAACAGGATTAAATTTAAGCTTTTTTCAGTGCACTGCTAAAGCTATTTCTTTTCAATTCTTGTCTCATTCCTATTTTTCCTGCCGACAGAGCAGTACTTTTGTTTATTTAGTGTCATTTATGCTTCAGCGTTTACCGGCTGCTGTGGACAATGTTTAGGAACCACTTTTTCTCAAGATAGAAAACTCTCTTGCATAATGCAATTTATCATTCCGGAGATTTCAGCTATCATATCAAAAACCATGGCTGTGCTGTGGCTTTTAACGGCTTTAATATCTAAAATCAAGCAATGATAAGCGAGATTTTCGATATAGGTCTTAAAAGCATCAAAATCATTATTCATATTTTTCTCTAACTCAATACTAGAAGCGGTAAAAACAAGGCAAAAAGAGACCAGGGAAAAACCATTCATTTAACTTTCTCAATATTTTTCGCTTTTTTATTTTTTTTTTCTATTTAGTTTTGAAAGCTGGCTTCCTTAAGCGGAAAACATTGTAACCGTAACAATTTTGGACTGAATACAGTATTAATATTTAACACGAACCCTAAAAATCTGTTTTTGTAGTAATTGGCAGTCTATAGAATCAAAAACATCGCTTTCTTTGCGACAATTTGGGGTAACTAGTGGGTTTCTTTTGCGTGATCTCACGGGATAGCGAGTCGGGGAACGTTGTTGACCAATTCTAGAGATTCGTTTGTAAGGAAATCTTTTATCAAGCTACACGCCGTCCTTCTACATCACTCGGTGTTAAGGACAATTTTCCATCGGTTCGCCATTCAGTGAATGTCTAATTACCGAGTCTTAAGTAACAACTTAATAGAGTAATCTATTATGCATTGCAACCCAGAAAAATATATTAATGAACCGTGCCTTTCTAAGGTACCCTGGAGAGGTGTTTGTCGCGTGGACGTTACATCATCGTAGCCATTCTGGTGATATTTAACAAAAGTTTTCTGGTTTTTCTATTGTTAGAACCACCAACATGGCTGCCATGTTTGCTTTTAACTTGCAAGTTTATCGTTTCGCTTTTCCGAAGTTTGAGAAAGACTGGCAACGAGTTCTCACCGCAAAGCACTGTGGTCATTTTGAGGTCAAGATCAAAAGTCCCGCCAGAATTCGTCCCACAATGCTATGCGGTACTTATTCGTTACCAGTCTTTTTGAAAGTGTTTCGTCTTTGTTCTCGAAGTTTATCTGATTTTCATTGAGTGGTTGAAAGCTTTTCAAGTATGATAACGGTAAATACGTGTTATTCTGGTTTGTTACTTCAAGTACGCGCTCGTTCTTCAGCTGCTGATTTGCCCATCGACTGACGGTTGTATTGCCGTCGATCGAAGCTACAAGTAAATTTTTGTCTATTTTTTAAGTACTAAATTAACACCAACTTCCACCGAATATTGTTCTGCATATTGTTATTTTTTATCTATTTTCGTTTTCCTTTTTGGTTTTAACGATCCCTTTGTGAGATAACTACTGAAGTGTAGCTTTAAAAGGAAAACAAACACGTAACAAACAGACAGACAAACAAAGACTGACTGACAGACAGACAAACAAACAAAGACTGACAGACAAACAAACAGACAGACGGACAGACAAACAAACAGACAGATAGACAAACAAACAGACAGACAGACCAACAAACAGACAGACACACAGACAAACAAAGGCTGACAGACAAACAGACAGACCAACAAACAGACAGACAAACAAACAAACAAACAAACAAACAAAACATTCGACTGGTCCGCGTGACACAGGGCTCAAAAGAACATGTGAAAAAGTTTAGCCTTTGTTTCGTAGCCCTCAGTAGATAGAGTGTTATATCATGCAGTATTTAGACGTCAGAGATGTCAAATATGTTTGCGATAACATACCTTGCATGCTGTAAAATATTCTTTGTGTGTTATGTGAAGTACTTGTCAAATGCCTTATCTTGCATGACATCCTTTAGAAAAAGTATTTTATCGCATGTTATAAGTGCACGTATGCGAGCCAAGAAGATGTCATATCTTGCGTGTCATATTTCGCAGTCGATTTCGTACTCGAGCAAATTCATAACTGTACTGTAGCTGTACCGCTCTTTACCGTAATCGTAACTATGTGTTTTGATTGGATGATTCAAACAACAATGGAAAGCCATTTCAGTGTTACTACATACCGTACCGTGCACGTGCTGTAGGTCAGTACCGTACGTTTCCCACTCATACGATAACCATTCTTATGGGAAGCCATTTCAGTGTTACTGCATACCGTACC